>CAIGRM010014958.1:0-11228 GCA_903798335.1 Fraxinus albicans
ACCTCCTAGGAGACATGGCTGGCTGTAGGGCTCCTACGGGATTCCGAAGTTTGATGTACATGGATGATGACCTGTAAGATTATTTTGTGGACTCCGGTTGTATTATATTTTGAGGATCCTGTATGACTTTTGAAATGGCATGTAAATACTTTTACAAGCTCAGGATAAGAATGTTAGACTATGGTTTTATGATCTTTGGTTTTAGATATACTTTTGGAGATGCTTTTATTTTATTAACAAAAAAAAATGTGTGGGTGAATTTGAATGTCTAGGTCAAGTCGGCAATTTTATTCCTATACTGGTTAGTATATTATTATCTATATGAATTGGGTGTGACAATCTAAGTCTTTACTTTCCTCAATAATTGTGAGCTTAGGTCTAAATCTTTCGATCTCAAAACTTTCCTCACAATCTAAGCCTCAGGAAATTCGGTTGGTAAAGGTACACTTTTACCAACTGATTTTCGGTTGGTAATGGTAACTTTTTATCAACGAAAATTCGGTTAGTAATTATACAATTTTTAGAGTTTTACCTATGGGAATTCGGTTTGTAGTAATATTTTACCAACGAAAATTTGATTTGTAATGGTAGATATTTATCAACTGAATCTCCATTGGTAATGGTAATATTTGTACCAACATAAATTCGGTTGGCAATGGTAATGTTTTTACAAATGGAAATTCCATTTGTAAAGGGTCTTTTTACCAACGGCTTTTCCATTGGTATTGAAAAATATTGTTAACAATGGAAACTTTGTTGGTAATGAGAAGACTTTTATTTGTGCCCACAGCACATTACATTGATAGGTTTTGGATTATGCATAAAAATTCATTGCATGTAATGTCATTGAAAATTTCCACACAAATTTACAAAATATTTTCAATGTTATAATGGTCATTCTTAGAAACTCTTGTTGTGAAGATGAAGTTCGTAGTTTCACTTTAATAAATCGTCTTCGAAATTTAATTAACCAATTTAATCCCCAATTTTGATGCCAAGGTTTACGCGTGCATTGTGCTTTTCATATTTATAAATTTAATTTTGCGAGATGGCCTTAATTATAATAGTGCTCCACACTTACAAAAAAAATAGACACGCCACTAGTTTCTTTACTATCTTCTCATCTCGTAAACAAGTATTTACAAGTATACTGTGCGGATTCTAAGTTCCTGATAAGGCATTGACAACAGACAAGGATAAAAAGTGGAACCTTCATATCTCATGGTACAATTTCTTGTACAGTAGGGTACAACTGTATTAATATTTATGATAATAAACATTCATATGATTCTCAATTTGATTTTAAGTTATAATGAATGGTTGATTACTTTTGAGATCATGAAATTTTTGAAGGATTTCTCTATTGCGGTAAATGTATGCTTGAGCATCTACTATCACGTTTCTCCTATTGTTGTAGCACATTTCTTCAATATTACAAAAAAAAATGTTTAATAATTATATGATCTTGGGGTTAAAAATAGGATCTCGGGGTAAAACTTGGATGGTCGTTAAAACAATGGACCAACACGCGATCAATGGATGTCAAGTTCTACTTCCAAAAGTCGGTTTTTTGCCTCATTCTTTGTTCACCAAGCATTCGTAGTGCTAGGATCATTTCAGGGCATTTTTATTGTTCTTGCTTATCTAAAAGTAATTAAAAATGCTATATAAAGAAAAATTACCTTTTTTTTCTAGTTTAGCAACATGCTTTTGAGGGATTTAGAAAACATTGAAAATGAAAAAGCATCATACTCTTAGGTATGGATTGTATGGTATTGTTATTAATATTATTTCAAGATTGAATAGTATCTCACTATGTATTTTTCAAAGTGCTTACCCTTTTGGGATTTCATTTATAGATTAATGAGAATCAAATGGATGATGGTAATTGATGGTGTCGTGTGCCGTGGATTGATGGAAGGGTTTTAGAAGAAACTTTAGTTTTTGTGTTGATGTTTAAGAGTAAAAAATTTGAAGTCTTGAAAGTTTATGTTTAATTTCCTATTCAAGGGCTTAGCCACAATTAAAGAAGTCCCTTATTTATTTTTTCAAATTCTTAGAGTAATTCCTACAATTTTCCTTTTCCCAAAAGTCACTAATCACTTTTTCAACCCATCGCTGTATTAAGATCCCTAAATTTTCTTAGAAATTCTTAAACCCACCATTTAAAAAATAAATAAATTCTGAAATACGTTTCAATTCTAGTTGAATCTTTTGACTATTGACTCTTCATCATTTCTGAGCCTATGTCTGTGCCTTCGTCATTTCAACGTGTGTTGGCTGCTTCACTCCGATATGGAGAATTTTGTGGATAGCCTGATGTTGAAGGTGAATCTCACTCATGTTTTAGGAAGTGCCCAAAGTATGAGACCTAACATATCTCCTTCTTCAGGTCATTTAGCTTGAGATTCAAATTCGATTTGAAGAAAGGTCATGCTTCCACCAAATATGTTGTAGGGGTGAATGTATAATTCCATTCCTAAATCGCATACTTTCAATATAGTCATTAATGTGTAAATAGGTGATCAAAATACAGATGAGTTGCAACTTTTTTTCCATGAGCGAAAATCATGTAACATGAATGCGTATAATACATATAAAATAGTATAGTCAAGCCCCCACGAGCATAGCACAGTGGTAAAGCAGGAGGGTTCTCTACGGAGTATCGGAGGTTCGAATTCTAGGGGCAACTGGAAGGTAGATGTCCTGTGGTGGCAAAGTTATGGTGCACTTTGTCGTCCCTCCAGGGGTCCTGTCCGCATGTCTTAAAGGGAGGTCCACAAGGAGGAGAACTGTTTCCCGAATGTCCTGGCCAAGTATGTATAAGCTGTGACCGCATTCGAATTTACCCAGGTGGCGAACCGAGGGGAAGGCTGCCACTCCTTAGCATTAGTTGGGTGAATCTCAAACACCTGAGTCATAAAAAAAAGAAAAGAAAATAGGATAGTCAAATATGTACGAAATCATTACGTGTATTAGACATGAAGATCATTATATGGTTACTGTGTGAAAAATGAAGCATATGTATTGAACATCGTATTTTTGTGATATACCTTACTGTTATAATGTAGTGTTCTTGTGATTTCGTAAGTGTACGGATTATCCCATGACAAGTAATAAATTAGATTTTTTCAATCCAAATATCGTTCCCACTAATACATCTAAATACAATCAATTTTAACTAACTTAACTTCAATTTAATTAAAATGGTAATCAACTATCAAATAAAATTGTGTACTAAAGTTTTAATAAAATAAATAAGAAAATCAAATTAACATGATTGAGAAAATTATGAGACTACGTAGTTAGGATTTTCAATCACTTAGGTTGTTTAGCGTTCATCTAATTCCAATTCATTCAGCCCCTTTCCATATGTGCCAACAATCGAATTAACCTAATATGGCTAGTAATAATCTCTATCGAGTAACACTAATCATATTCATATATCCGAATTTATTACATCTCAATGTAAATTAACACACATAAGAATCCATTAACCTACATGAATTCTACATAGATTGCATAGCCTATAATTATCTCTCAATCCCTTATAATACATATATTATTTATTGCACGAACTAGAATTATACATACCTCTCGATCTCAGTACTAACCATAAATCAATCAATTGTTGTGCACGCAATTGAAGCAATAAACATAAAACAAATAATTAACACGTATTAAAGTGGTATGAAATGTTGGAATTAAACAAAATATTTTAAACCATAAGCTATCCGTCATCCTAACATGAGAAATATTTCTCCACTCATAATGTCGAAATAAAAAAAAATAAGGTTAAAAGACATCACCTGGTTTAATTACAATAAACAAGATTAAATTCACTCCGAGCTATTGTTGGACTTCGCAACATGAATCCCAACAATTATCCTTCGTTTCCTTCCTTTGTGTAGTGTAAATATCTCAGTAAATTGACAATGATATGTGATTAATTACCAAGTTTTTTTTATCAATTATCGATTGATTATTGCAGAAAAAATCTTGAACTATTTTCTTATCTCCTGTTTGCATTGGAATTCCCTTCATATCACAATTTCATTCCTTTTTCAATTGATCCAAGGCCAACTTTAATATAATATTTCTCTCCAATTAGTTTAAGGCCAAAGTTTGATTATAAACTCCATTCGTGCCACTATCATTAACTATAATTGCATCAATGCTTTGTATCTTTCAAACTGTATGACTCATTCTCTTGAATATCTGGAGTATGGAATTTGATTCCAAAAATACAGATTTTATTCAATTTTATCTTTCTTGATCAATATTCGCTCCAATTCCTAGTTTTCTCCTAACATAATAAAAAAAAATAATTAAGTATAAATTTCATAATAAAACTAATAAAAGCCACTTATGGTGGCTTAGATAATTGTAAATTTTGCAACGAGAAATGGTATGAAACAGGAAATAAGAATTGTCTAATGATGATGTGGTAAGGCCACTGAGTGTCACATATAATTTTTATAAATACATATTCCATTTAACATAAGATGAAACCACATAAGTGGTTAAGCTGTTCATATACGTATGATTTAATTTAATCAGAAAGTGAATTGTTGGAGTATGACCCAAATTTCTATTAGGATTAGGATTGAGTTGGTTAATTGATGAAAGGAACAAAAGTCTTTTTGGTTGGGAATTCCGGTTGAAAAGGTGATCAAAGTTTATCGAGGATTGGAAGTTTGATTGGTAAAATGACTTTGGACAATTGAGAGTTGGGTTTGGAGTTTTGAACAGTAAACTAGTGCCCAAGTGCTTTGTTCGGGGTGCCTAGACACCCATAACGGAAGAAATGGTGGAATCTACAGTCGCAGCTTTCTAGCGCGCGCAACCAACGCTCGAGCGGCAGTGTTCTCTGGTCGGAGTCCGTTTTCGATTCTAAGTCTGTTTCTTGACTTGTATTTCATCTAAAACACTTGTAATGAGTTATTATATCTATGGTTTCATAGGCTTGAGTAAAAATAGCACAACGCATAGAGAGAACATCAAAGTGAGATGACCCAGTTTATAGAAAGAGATTTACATATTTTGAGATAGGTTGAGAGTCTTGCCAGATACTTTTATACTTATTTGCTAATAGATCATAGTGAATTCTCCGCCTCTGTCCGTGGGCTTCTCGAATTTGAGTTCCACGTTAAATCTTGTGTTCTTATGTGGATTCTCTTTATATTGTCATATTTTCATGGCTTTAATATTCACAACAAGTGGTATAAGTTCTATCATCGGATTATTGCAAATTGGTTTGTCTTATAACTAGTGGCATCAGGCCAAGGTTTGAAATTCTATTGAGCCAATTTGGTCTCGTATTAAAGCAAGGTTTGATTGTTTCTAGATGGCAAGTATGAAGTTTGAAATTCCACTTTCAAATCGCAACACCATAGAGAATATCAAAGTGAGATGATCTAGTTTATAGAAAGAGACTTACATATTTTGAGATAAGTTGAGAGTCTTACGAGATCCTTTTATACTTATTTGCTATTTATCATAGTGAATTCTCCGTCTTTGCCCGTGGGCATCCCGGATTTGGGTTCCACATTAAATCTTGTGTTTATTATGTGATTCTTTTTATATTGTCATATTCTCATGGCTTTAATTTTCACAACAAGTGGTATAAGTTATATCACTGAATTATTGTAAATTGGTTTGTTTTATAACAAGTGGCATCAGGCCAAGGTTTGAAGTTCTATTAAAGGAAGGTTTGATTGTTTTCGGATGGCAAGTATGAAGTTTGAAATTCTACTTTCAGATCGCAACACCAAATTTTCTTTGTGACATATCAAGATGCAAGCAGTACTCGCCCAATTGGATTTGGATAATACTTTGTTGGGGTTTAATAGAATGCCTACAACTTTGACAATGGAGGGGGAAGTAGTTTAAGGATTAGAGGCCTACCACAGATACATCTTCATCTTTTCAAATCATATTTTTCAGGACGTGGTAAAGGAAAAAAATGTCGATGCATTATGGTTGAATTTGAGCAATGATGCATGTTTTAGAGTCTAACTAGCAAATTGCATTTAAAGCAGTGCTTACATTCTCATTGCATGACAGAATGTGGATCTTTGGAAAATCATCTATCTACATTCGAAGAAATCATTGCTGATTTGGAGACCATGTAGGTCAAATACCGATGAAGATGAATTAGGGTTGATTTGGTGATGTTTGTTGCCCGCTTCATATATGATATTTAGGGATGCCATTTTGTATAGTCGAGATACTTTCACATTGATGAGGTAAAATGACGCACTTTATTCTAGAGAGAAGATGAAGTAGCTAGTCGTCGGATCAGAGGTCTGGGCAGAAGGTCGTATTGTTCGTGAGAGGGATTCGGGTAGTCATGGAAGAGACGGATCTAAGGCTAATAACAGTGATATAGTATATTATTTCTGCAAGAAGAAAAGTTACAAGAAGAAAGATTGCCCAAAGTGGCAGAACAAGAATAAATTAGTTGCTACAGATCTGAAGGGACAACCTAGTTATTCTGGTGAAACTAGTTTTGTAGAAGAAGAATGTGGTGATGGAGATCTTTTGGTAATTTTTTAAGGCGACTCCAAATCTGACGAGGATTGAATTCTTGATACAGCTTGCAATTTTCATGTGTTCTAACTAGGATTGGTTTTCAACATATGAAACTCTTACAAGGGGTTCCGTGGTAATAAGAAATAATTCACCCTGTAAGATAACAGGTTCCGTGGTGATGAGAAATAATTCACCTTGTAAGATAGCTAATATTTGTATGGCCAAAATAAAGATGTTCAATGGAAAAGTTAGGACACTTGGTGAAGTGAGACGTGTTCCTACTTTGAACAAAAATATTATCTCATTGAGTACTTTCGATTGAAAAGGATACATGTGCTAAAGGGACAGAGAAAGTCTTTATTATACGTTTTGGAAGGTTCAACGATCATTTTGGATGCAGCAGCAGCTTATGGTCAATAAGCGACAACTCGGTTAGAGCTGATTGTGATCTTGTTGTTCGTGGTGATTCGAAAAATGATTGTGTGACTGGTGGTAATTCGAGTAGGTTTGACAAATCAGGTGGAATTGGAAGTGAACGAGATCATTCAAGTATTTTTGGGGGCCAAGGTAGTTCTGATGGTAAGCAGGGTTTAGATTTTTTTCACAGTTGCTAAGTATGCCTGGAGGGACATGGTGGAAGAGATGGAGTTTTGTGTTTGGAGTACTCTGTTTGGAGAATAGTTTGAAGAAAAATTCTTTGCTTCAAAATTTGTGTCAAGGTAGAGATTGTTGAAGTATGACCCAAATTCCTATTGGGATTAGAATAGGATTGGTAAATTGATCAAAGTTCATTAAGGATTGGAAGTTTGATTGGTAAAGGGACTTTGTATAATTGAAGATTTGGTTTTGGAGTTTTGAACAGCAAATAATGCCTAAATGCTTGGTTCGAGGTGCTGGGCACCCATAATGGAATAAATGGTAGAATTTAGCTCGGAAGTAGCGTCCCAACATTACAGTTACGGAGCTCGAGCGCTGCGATCGCCGCTATTCTACAGCTCGAGCAACAACGTTCTCTAGTTAGAGTCCGTTTTCAATTTTGAGTCTGTTTCTTGAATTGTATTCCAAAACACTTGTAGCTCTTATATATACTCCACGTGGTTTAGGCTCTTCATAGGCTTGAGTAAACATAGCAAAATATTGTATAGCATAGAGAGACCATCAAAGTGAGATTATCTAGTTTATATAGAGAGACTCGCATGTTTTGAGATAGGTTGAGAGTCTTGTGAGTTCTTTTTGTAATTCTTTGCTATTGATCATAGGGAATTCTTTACCCGTGGGTTTCTTGGATTTGGTTTCCACGTTAAATCTTATGATCTTGTGTGATTATTTTCATCTTGTCATATTTTATTGGCTTCAATATTCACAACAAGTTACATAAGTTCTATCTGGTTATTGCAAATCGACTTGTTTTATAACATTAGATATAAATACAAAAAACCTTAATGGTTGTTTATATAGTTTATACAAGTTTTGCACTTCATTTGATATGGAACAACCCGAGGAATTTGCATTAAGCAAAATTGTGTGTAGCATGTTTTCGTAATACAAAATAACTACTGTGAGTTTCGTGTTCATGCTGTAGTGAGCTTAGTACGGGGAAAACATACAAATTAAATAACAAGGTATAAAAGGAAAAATCTAGGCTGAACATATTACATGTGTTCATAACTGGTTTAATTGACTTTTAAATTGAAATCCCAATAATTGGTCAACATAAAATGGCATAAAGATGACAAGACTTGCATTCAACATGGTTGCACAAGTATCTATCTTCTTTGAGNGGGGAAAACATACAAATTAAATAACAAGGTATAAAAGGAAAAATCTAGGCTGAACATATTACATGTGTTCATAACTGGTTTAATTGACTTTTAAATTGAAATCCCAATAATTGGTCAACATAAAATGGCATAAAGATGACAAGACTTGCATTCAACATGGTTGCACAAGTATCTATCTTCTTTGAGCTCGAGTCAAGAAAATAGTTTCAATTTGCCTCTTACCACTGTTATTCTTTTGTGCCTTCGTCCTCTTTCTCGTATCTCGACGATCCTTTAAATCAAATAATATTGTCAATGAGCAACTACAGGACAAATTGGGGATTTCTTCATCCTTTTGTTTGTTCTTGATAGAAGTCAATGATAAACGATGAGTGGGATTGTCCATAGAAAGGGTAGCTTCATTGGACTGCTGATTTTTGGCTGCACCATTGGAAGAATGACAAGCTATTTGTTGTCATATTCAATTTGTATCTTAGAAGTATGAAGTGTAGTAGTCGAATCTAGATGACATTGAATGGGAATCGTGGTTTTATCAAGCTTTCGATTGGGTTAAATTGCAGTATGTGGTGTAATTTTCACTAGATATTTCAAATAAAAATAAAAAATTATAAAAATGAAACATGCAGGTTGGCCCAACTTGTTTGTCCGGACCCGACTAGCCCAACTACCACTGTAAACCTGTAGTTGGGTTGGTTCCCATTTTAGCTGAAGGTTAAATGTAGATAGTGGAGGAATTGATGGTAAATGACGTATTAAATTCGCTCTTGACCAAATTTAGCATATATATTACCCAATACATATAGGGTAATTATTACCACTAAAAAATTTACTTGAACTATATTATAAATACACACCAGTTAAAACGTATTTTTAATAAATACACACTAGCCCAATTAAAAGATAAAAAGGAAGGATAAGTATAGTCCACATTTATATATCCCTTCCTAATTCCATAGTCCCCCCCCCCCCCCCCATTCTTCTCACTTCCTAAAATTGGCTTCAACAGTCTCCTGAAGTCTTACCTTTAAACTCTTGAAACAATCCATTTTATTGAACCTCGTGTTCTTCATCCTTTTTCGGTTCTTTTTCCGAGCCCAATCTACTTCCCGCCAAATGTTTCCTACCCAAAACCCCTTTGTGAACGACATCTTCACCGGAGTGCGCACACAAAATTTCACATGTAAATGTCCAAATGGTAGTCACAAACCAAGTTTTCTTGAAAAAACAAATAAACCCCTCTACATCCCAAACCCACATGTTTTTATATTAATTACTGAAATAATTCGAAGCATACGTTAACGAGAATTTCGGGTCAAGATGCTTACTTGAAATGATGAATTCCAAGATCTTTTGAATGGTTGAATCACCTTGCTTTTCAAAACTCCAAATCTGCAATTTTCCTGCACTCCAATGGTCTCAATCTCGATCACAATAGATGGGGATTATTGGTTGAAACTTAAGTGCCAATTTTTGTGATTTTTCGTGCCAAAATGGTGGCTCTATGTACCTTTCAATTTCGAGAATATTTTTCCATATGAATTTTCACAATTTTCTACCATCTTTTTTTTCTCCATTGCTAGACAAAAATTGGAGGTTTTTCTCTCCACGAATTTCAAATCACTCCCTCCAACCCTTTTGATGTCTAGTGGGTCGCGTCACCCCACATGGGCGACCCATGATCCATATTTTTTAACATCTCTCACTCACACATGATGGGCTTGATCGATCCACAAGGGACAACGAATGTCACACGTTAGATCTTTCTCAAGATCTATCTCACAAAAATTCATACGATAAATAGATCGTGCGACCAGCGAGTATGTTAGATAGAGCTCGTGGTACTATAGACATGTTAGGGATATATAGTAGCTCTACTAGAGGAACATTAAATCTCATTATACCCCAAACTTATTTTTCAACATTAATTCAAATATTTCCGATCCCTCAAATATTTATGGAACATACTTGAACCCCACATCTTATCATTGTATTTACAATTGTGTCATATACCCTAAATGTTTAAATACAATTGTCCGACACCGGTGAATATATAAATGTTGGTCAAAATAGTCTTCCATTCCTACTTGAATCCTTCAATTTTAAATCAGCTCCTTTCCTAGACATGTCCCATCAAACCGAATCAATCGTATTATTGGCAACATGCTAAAGTAGCAGCACCGACATAAAATCTCAAGAAACAGTGAAAAGTCATAAGGGTATATATCAGGTTAAATAAATCTCAAGATCTCACACAATGAGGAAGCAATGATCCATTCACTCATTTACCCAATATTGGTCGTAAAAGCACACGTTACAAATCACGCACTACGATGTTTTCTCTCATTCTTAGGACGTATGTCATATCCTTTATTAACAAATAATATTGTACAGATCCTAATTCAGGTATTCTCCATGAGTTCTCCTTATGTTCATTCTTGCAGGCAATCTCAAATCGAGAACTTGATCTAGCTACTAAATAGGTTTAATGGATTTGCAATATCCATTTCAATTACTTGTTACAATCTCATCTTGATATCTCATCAAGGTGACAGATCATGTACACAACATGATTATTATGTCTCATCTTAGCACACTCCAAAATGTCTGAGCCAATTGCTCATGTGAGTGAGTCAATCTCAACTTGTTTGACATACTTCATATATGCATGCAAAATATTATCTCGACTAACTCTCTCATCTTTAGTCGATATTTGCATATTTGACCACAAATAGAATAACTGACAGCATCACTATTCAGGTATCACAATATCCTTTCGATACCTACTGATTAGATCCATGGCATGATAAATATTAGGGCAAGTATACATCATAACATACTTCTAATTCTTAATCGCACAAGATATAGTTCTCTAGATATTTATTTGTGTCCTTGGACATACATGAAGACTCATAT
>CAIGRM010014960.1:0-12243 GCA_903798335.1 Fraxinus albicans
ATTTTCAATTTTGTCGGTCAATTACAATATATAACCTAAAAAAAAATAAAATACGGCAACGTTTAAAGGGTCTACCGTAACGTTGAAAAAACACTGCAAAAGGATCTACCGCAACGTTTAAAAAATGCTGCAAAATGATCTACAACAACGGTGAAGGGTCTACCGCAACGTTTAAAAAACGCTGCAAAAGTGTTTTTCACAATGGTGAATAAACGCTGCAAAAAATCTTCCTCAACAGCAACATCGACATCCGCAACACACGCTAAAACGCCGCAAAAGGTCTACCGCAACGTTTTTTGGCCGCTGCAAATGATGTTTTTTGGTGTAGTGAGTCATCATTAAGAATATAATGAAAAGGCCATAGGTCCAAAAAAAAAAATATAATAATAATGGAAAGAACGGAAAAGATCATTGGCAGAGTATAGATATAAGAGAGCAAATCAATTCCTTCATCTTTAACACTTGACAAATCTGAGAATCACAAGGAACCTTTTCAAAAATTAAATACTAAGACATAAAATAGAATAGTTTTACTCATTGTTTTCACAAGCTGAAAAAAAAAAAAAACAATTAACAACTTCAAGAGTTTCTAAATCCGAGGTCCACGATCTTCATTGGTCTAGACTTAAGAAGTTTCATCTTGCTCAATCTCTCACTAAATGTCAAAGGCAAATCAAGTCCTTCATCTTTAGCACTTGAGAAATCAATTATTAAAAATAAATGAATTAGTCTGTGTTGCTACAACCATTGAAGCCCTTTTCTCAGTTGATTTTTCTCTTAGTTAATATGGGTATATGTATTCCAAGCTTCTGAAGATAGTCCCTTTGATCTAGATTGGACAAATCACATACTAAAAGAAACAAAGGAAAATCAAGTCTTCCACCTAGAATATTTGTCAAATCTAATATAGGTTTAATTAAGTTTAAGTATACAACGACATTATAAATTGTTTTTACATTGTCCTTCTTTCTATATACTCCAAGATAATGCATATCATGTTAATGTTTATGTCATGATAATAACACTTGTAGAGTATAACTGAAGAAGATCCAAATAGAATTAGCCGAAAACAGCTCAACATCGGTATACAATTAGCCGAAACACTTGAGTATTACAATAACCACCGAGCTGAAACAGTTATTTAAACAATTTATTAAATGTTCGACAAATTCTGCTAGATAAAAAGACTGGAGCAAAAACTCAACCCGCAAACAGCACATCCACCAGTGCGTCACCCTCTGAGCAATATGTATGCACCTTTGGGTTATTTGTTCGAGAGCATTGAGTCATGGAACTCTCCCAACAGCAATGGCATTAGAATTGAGCTATGCAGAGATTTCCTTCCAGATCATATTCTCGCAGTATTTACAATACCAACTGTCTGGAATATTCTTGGACGAGAAACACAATCTGTAAGAGGAACCAAGCATGAAAAGTAAGACAGTGGAAAAGAGGATTATGAGATACCCTTTTTTTTTTTTTAATTTCACCCTTAAGCCCAAGGAGACTGGAAGCCAGGTCTATGTCCTACTAGGATGCTGTGGTACCCATATATTATCCATAATCAAATAAAAATAAGAAAATAGATTAATAAAAAATTGCGGCAACATGAATGCCGTAAAAAATATGGCACCTAACTTGAGTGAAAAAAAAAAATTCAAAGCACATTTAGATGCCAAGATTAACATAAGAAATAAGGTCAAAACAAAAAAAAAATATATCTTAATTTAATTATTGATTTCCAAACTAGTAAATAAATACTCCTAATTTAGAAGGAGCATGGCTGCAAATACAAAATCAATACATTAGGATGCAACGGCCTATTGAACTTTTTGCAAGGTTTAAGAAAGGATAGAGAACAAATAATAATTCTATAAAAAGACAAGATATAATCACCATAGTGAAAAGATCGCAAACAATTGTCACAGCATATAAGATCTCCGTAATCAACCTGAGAAAGCGGCCTCAGGATTAAAAGACTTCATCTTCTAAGAAAATAAAAGAATAATCTATTTTAGTGATATGGGCCCCATATATTCAAGTATGTAATAACGGATAGGATTGTGAAACTTAAACTATTACAATGCATCAACAGACTGGTAAAAAGGTCGGATGATGAACCTTTGGACGACAATTGAGGTCGGGCCAGGTAGAATATTGAAGAGTGCTTCATTTTTATGTTTATTCTTGACACCCAAAAGAGCTATATGGTTGGTAAATAGGGATGGTACAACTTAAAAAGTTGGCTGGCTTGATCCTATGATGGTTTTTAGTTGGACCATTTTACCGGTTCTAAAATGGCAGGTGCATGCACACGTGCTTGAATCGTGCATGTGCGTGCAAGAAAATAATTTTGTAATTTTTTTTAAAATTATATTTCTAAAAATAAACTAGTGCTAGATTAAGAAACGAAATACTTAATAACATGTCCAAAAATCTTATTTTGCTAAAACACTCTAAATGAATATTGTTTTTACGTCGTGCGTGTGTGATGAACAAGAATGAGTATTTTGATAAGATTTATTATTAAAAAAAAAAATCAACAGAGAAGAGGATAGAAGTAAATACAGCTGGATCAACTTTAGAAGGATAAGAGAGCAAAATAAAAGTCCCTACCTTTCACTATTATTGTGAAAGACGTCCATAATTTTCATTTTTTGGCATTTTCACCCTCAATTACACTTTTAATTGCTCAAAACATCATTTCCATCAATTTTCATCCAATTTCTCAACAAAACGTTGCGAAATGATGAATATACCCTCCTATTTAAATAAAATTAAAAAAAATAAAGAATTGATTATAACCATAGTCCCAATTTTTGAAAAAGTGAAAACGAGTCCGAGGTTAATTATTAAAAACATTCACCCAAGATTTGCCGATAATACTTCCCTGAGCACCCTTTCCCTTTGCACTGAAACTAAACAGTTAATCACCAATTTGACACTCAAAGTTTATGTTTCTTGTGCTGGTGGGGGTGATATTGATATTGGACAGGCGGCGATAGTGGTGGATAAACCGGCCGCGTAAGCGCAGCTGGGCTAATATGCACCGGAGAAATCCAAGTGGCTTCGTAGCCCCATCATCTTCCACTTGAGGTTGGAGATTTCTATTTTTTTGATAATCTTCAATTAAGAGGAGAAATGAAGCTTAATCGACTTCTTCCATCTTGGAACCCTCGTCATCAGCATCTGCTTCCTCCATTGCAGGCATGTCAACATTAGCCTCACCAGCATCATCCTCACAAATGCTCAAACCAAGTTTAAGCATTCAGTGAATCTTTTGCCAAAGGTGTTTGGCTCCTCAAGGCTGAATCCGGAAGTAAGCAGAGCAGTCTCGAACAGCAAAAAGGCAGGTGTATGAACACGTGCTTGAATCGTGCGTGTGTGTGCAGGAAAATAATTTGTAATTCTATTTAAAATTATATTTCTAAAAATAACCTAATGCTAGATTAGGAAAAAAAAAACTTAATAACATGTCCAAAAACTTCCCTTATGTTAAAAACACTATAAATGAATATTGTTCTTAGGTCGTGCATGTCTGATGACTAAGAATGAGTATTTTATTAAGATTCATTATTCAAAAAAAGAAAACAACGAACAAGATAGTAGAAGAAAATAGTGCTGGATCAACTTTTGAAGGATAAGAGAGCAAATATATTATATTAGAAGTTGTACTAAGTTAAACCTCTAAGGAGTATATAGCTCAACATTGGTAGGGATGGCAACCGTTCGGTTCGGCCAAAACCATAACCGCACCACCAAATTTTTGGCCATACCATAACCGCACCATGACCATGTAAGTCGGCTCGGTTCGATTAATAACCACGAAAATAAAATATTTTACCCTCTATCACTATGTTAACAAAATAGGCTAATTTGTAAGAAACAATATGCCATCTAGGATCAATGTCTGAGCACCACAGGTAAACTGCACGGCTTCGATGTTAAATGCCTTTTAACACTATTGAGCAATAGATTCTCCATGACCTCCATCTAAATATTTTTCACAAACCAATTTAATTCTCCATGAGCACTTCTTGATTACCCATCAATAGTACTAATTGAAAACCAAGAAAACTATCCATTTATTTCGGGAATAACTACGGATAGACAGTTTTTCACATTTAGCAAACAAAATCATCAAATCGGAACCAAAAAAGAAAAAAAGAAGAGAAAAGAAAAACAATGCATGGGCAAAAAAAAATGGAAAAATAAAAACTACAGCAGCATTTCATAATTTCCCCAAAAACATGTCATAATTTCAACTGGTGCATGAGATAAAATGCATACTCAAAACACAGTATGAAATAATTTCATATAGAGATAGGAGGACTTGCACGAGTGTAGAGAGGAGGTGAATTTGAGCAGTTGATTTTAAACCCTAGAGAGAAAGTGAATGTGTGATATTATCTGTATGGGCTTTTTAAAATTCGAAAAATGTGAGGGCCTTTTGCGTACTTATAAATGTATCTTCTTTTTTCCATTTTTTTACTGAAACCCGACCGGACCAGTAATGGGGGCAGGGCAAGAATAATGGAAAGTCCAATTGTCCAATTTTTTTTTTTTAATTGTTAATCGGTTCGGGACGGGGCACCGTCGCTATATACCATACCCGCCCCACCCCAAACCGGGTCATTAAAATCAAAACCATAACCACCCTATTGCACCATCGATTTGGTTTTCGCAGTTCGAATTGCCATCCCTAAACATTGGTATGAAATTAGCAAAAAAAACAGCTATTTGAACATCTTATCAATGCTTGACAAATTCCATTAGATAAAAAGACTGGAGCAAAAATTCAGCCTCTGTTGTTTCAACTGTACATATGCACCTCTGGGTTATTTGTTTGAGAGCATTGACTCGAGAACCTCTGCCAGCAGCATATCTTTCTCACCAGACATTTCCTTCTAAATCATATTCTCACAGTATTTACGATACCAACTATCTGGAGTATTTTTAAGAAGAGAAACACATTATGCAAGAGGAA
The DNA here is from genome assembly GCA_903798335.1 of Fraxinus albicans. Taxonomy (NCBI): domain Eukaryota; kingdom Viridiplantae; phylum Streptophyta; class Magnoliopsida; order Lamiales; family Oleaceae; genus Fraxinus; species Fraxinus albicans. The sequence goes on from CAIGRM010014960.1 coordinate 4,988, forward strand.
CCAAGCATGAAGTGCAAGTCAGTGGAAAAGAGGATTTGTAAGATACTTTTTTTTTTTGAAATTTCACCCTTAGCCCAGGTCTATGGCCTAGTAGGTCGTTGTGGTACTCGTATATTATCCATAATCAAATAAAAATAACAAAAGAGATCTAATAAAAAATTGTGGCAACATGAATGCTGTAAAAAAATATTTCACCTAACTTAAGTGAAAAACAATAATTTGAAGCACATTCGAACACAAGAAATAAGGTGAAAACGAACAAAATAATATCTCAATTTAATTCTTGATTTCCTAACTAGTAAATAAATAATCCCAAATTAGATACATTAGGATACAATAGCGTATTTAACTTTTTGCAAGGTTTAAGAAAGATTGAGAACTCATTGAAATGGCAAGGTTTGATCCTATGATGGCTTTTAGTTGGACTATTTTACCCATTGTAGAAAGGCAGGTGCATGAAACATGCATGTGCGTGCAAGAAAATAATTTTGTAATTCTTGTTAAAACTATATTTCTAAAAATAAACTGATGCTAGCTTAGGGAAAAAAAATACTTAATAACCTGTCCAACAACTTCTCTTTTGTTAAGAAAAGACGAATGAATAATGTTCTTAGGTCGTGCGTGTCTGACAAGAATGCGTATTTTGTTAAAAAATAAACTGATGCTAGATTAGGAAAAAAAAATACTTAATAACATGTCCAACAACTTCTCTTTTGTTAAAAAAAGATGAATGAATAATGTTCTTAGGTCGTGCATGTCTGATGAACAAGAATGAGTATTTTGTTTAGATTCATTATTCAAAAAAATCAACGAACAAGAGAATAGGAGAATATAGTGGTGGATCAACTTTAGAAGGATAAGAGAACAAACAAAATATAAGGGTAATTAGCACTTAACCCTACCTCTCACTATTATTGTGAAAGACGTCCCTAACACTTAACCCTACCTCTCACTAAATTATACCTTTGATTGCAAAGTGCAAATGAGTCCTAGATAAATTATTTAAAGAATAAAAAATAAAACATTCACCCCAGATTTGCAGATAATACTTCCCTGAGCACCCTTTCCCTTTGCACTGAAACTAAACAGTTAATCACCAATTTGACGGCTAAAATTTATGTTCCTTGTGCTGGTGGTGGTGACTTGGACAGGACAGCGATGGTGGTGGATACAGTGGTAATGGAGGTTGGGGTCATGGTGGTGACACGAATGAATTCAAGTCTTCATGGGATGGTTTTGGACCAATTGGGGCTTTTATAAATGGGTAGAGATCGAGGGTTGCAGCAAGTTGACAATTCCCTTTAAGGTTCTTATGGAGGAGTTGGTTGGTGTTAGCTCTTGCGTTCTTGGCGACATGGCATCACGTCCCAATTTCGGTCTTAATGAGCTTGAAAATCAAGATGTTAACATGACTAATCGAAAAACACGGCTCTAGAATGGAATGAAGCTTAATCGCCTTTTTCCATCTTGGAACCCTCGTCATCAGCATCTGCTTCCTCCAATGCAGGCATGTCAACATCAGACTCACCAGCATCATCCTCATAAATGCTCAAACCAAGTTTAAGCATTCAATGAATCCACTGCCAAAGGTGTCTGGTTCCTCAAGGAAGAATCCAGAAAGCGCAGTCTCAAACAGCAACAGAACCAAGTCCTCTAAAGACTTGTCGTTCTTGTCGACATCAACGAGATTGGAAGGGTGGTTGCCCCTCTCTGTTAAGTCGATGATGTCCCCCACGCAATTGACAACAGCCCTTGAGAAATTGGAAATAGCCAATGTGATCTATGGAAAATGGAAACATAATTTATTTGGGACTTGTTTGCACTTTTAAAAAAAATTGGGACTATAGTTGCAATTAGATCTTTATTTTTATTTTTTTGCTTTTCTTTTCTTTTCTTTTCTTTTCTTTCTATTTTATTTAAATATGAGGGTACATTCATCATTTTGCAACTTTTTATTGAGAAATTGCATGGAAATTGATGGAAATGATGTTTTGCACAATCAAATGTGTAATTAAGGGTGAAATTTTCAAAAAAAAATGAAAGGCACGAACGTTTTCCATAATAATAGCTAAAGGTATAGACGTTATGTATTAATTGCACCAAAATATAATATAATAGAAGTTGTACTAAGTTAAACCTCTAACTAGTATATAACTCAACATTGATATGAAATTAGCCAATAATAGCTATTTGAAAAACTTATCAATGCTCGACAAATTCCGTTAGAAAAAAAGACTGGAGAAAAACTCAACCTAATGGCACATCCACCATCATCCTCGTTGTTTCAACGTTATGTATGCACATATGGGTTATTTGTTCGAAAGCATACTCTCACGCAGCAATGACATTAGTATTGCGCTCTGCAAATGTTTCCTTCCGGATCATATTCATATTTATGATACCAACTGTCTGGAGGAATTTTTAGAAGAGAAACACATTCTGCAAGAGGAACCAAGCATGAAGTGTAAGTCAGTGGAAAAGACGATTTGTAAGATACTTTTTTTGCGGCAACATGAATGCTGTAAAAAAAAAATTAATGAACCTAACTTAAGTGAAACACAATAATTCGAAGCAAATTCAAACACCAAGATTAACACAAGAAATAAGGTGAAAAGGAACAAAATAATATCTGAATTTGATTCTTGATTTCCTAACTAGTAAATAAATAATCCTAATTTAGAATAAGCAAAGCTGGAACAAAATCATTACATTAGGATAAATAGCCTATTGAACTTTTTGCAAGGTTTAAGAAAGAATACAAAACTCAGTGAACACACAATAATTCTATAAAGGACAAGATATGACCACCACTATGAAAAGAACGAGGACAGTTGTGACAGCATATAAGATCTCTGTAATCAGAGCAACCCGAGGATCATTTGTTCACAAACAAGCAAGCAACCTACCTTAGGATCCAAAGATTGCGTCTTCTTAAAAAATCAACTTAAAAAGTTGGCTAATTTGTTCCTATGATGGTTTTTAGTTGGAATATTTTACCCAATGTGAAAAGGCAGGTGCTTGCACATGTGCTTGAATTGTGCGTGTGCGTGCACTAAAATAAGTTTGTAATTCTTTTTAAAATTATATTTCTAAAAATAAACTAACTCTAGATTAAGAAAATAAATACTTCATAACATGTCCAAAAACTTCTTTTTTTAAAAAAAATTCTAAATGAATATTGTGCTTACGTCGTGCGTGGGTGATGAACAAGAATGAGTATTTTGTTAAGATTCATGATTTTAAAAAATCGACGAAAAAGATAATAGAAGAAAATAGCGCTGGATCATGTTTTAAAAGGATAAGAGAAAAGGAAGTTGTACTAATTTAAACCTCTGAAGAGTATATAGCTCAAGATCGGTATGTAATTGACTGAAAACACTTGAGTATTACAATAACCACCCAGTTGAAACATCTATTTGATATCAAATGCTCAACAAAATTGTTTTAGATAAAAAGACTGTAGAAAAAGCTCAACCCGCAAACGTGGCATTAGGGATGGCAACGGAGCGTGTTGGGTTGGGGCAACCTCCCGTGCCCCTGCACCGCCAAGCAATTTCTAGCCCCGTTACCCATTTAAGGCAAGGCGGGGCGGGGTGAGGCGAGGTCCTTGCCCCGTTTACTACCCCGTTAAATTTTTTTTTTTTAAATTTTTGATAATTTATTTTTATTGCCCCCCATTCATTAAATTTAGACAAAAAATTTTAGTTACTATTTTCTATTAGAACTAATGAAATTTTATGAAATTTTCTATTTAAAGTATTGAATTCTAAAAAAAATAAAAATAAAAAAATAAACAGGGCGGGGTGGGGCGCCCATTACCCAACCCTCCCCGAGGCAAAATTCCCCGCGCCGGTCCTTGCCCCGAATACCCGATTAAGCCAGTTATCCCCACCTCATTCGGGACGGGGCCCAGTGAGTATCGGATTTGTCGGATTTTTTTGCCATCCATACGTGCCATCCACCATCACCGGCCTCTATTGGAAAGATAATGAAAAAGAATTATCAATAAAATCACTTGCAAGTTAACACTACTTGGAAATGGGATTACATAAAAAGATTTCAACATGGTTATGATGCTAGGAAATACATCCCGAATTATAAAACACTGGAAAATAAAAGCTAGACACTAACTAGATGTGTCTAAGTACTAGATGCTAAAATATAGAAAAATGGGTTACATCCCATTAAGGAGTGGACCATTTTTTGCAACAATGTATTCACTGAACTTTAAATATGGGTTTATAGGTCTTGCTTCGTTTATGTGGGCTGATCTTGCACCAAACTTACGTAGTCCTCCAAGCTTCTACTTTTCCCTTTTCACCGTGATATGACTTGCCTACTTTACCCAACTCAAACTCGACTATGAAGACTTCAACTTCCTCACTGGCCAACCAAACAATCAATTTTATAGCAAATAATGAAGATTGAATTAACATAGAATCCTCTGACTTCATTGAATGCATTTGATACATTTATCTCCATCATGATTAAATCCTCGTCCTCTACAAGCTCTTCTTCTTTAGTTAATGTTTCCTCGGGTTGAATGACGAGGAGATCCCCAAAGGCATGTTCTTTTCGTCAATTTCGGCATATAGATCATACTTTGTTCTGTTCATCATGTACTTTGAAGCCCGATAATCCACATATTACTCCCATGTACAAGTCATCCTCATCAACTTCATAAATTGTTGCACGGCAAAGAGATCTCCCAAAAGCTTGTTGTATATATCATTTTCTGGGNCACGGCAAAGAGATCTCCCAAAAGCTTGTTGTATATATCATTTTCTGGGTATTTGATCTCATAGTAATATTTTTGGTCTCTTGTACCTTTTGGTTCCCTATCAATGAGCGAAGAAAAATAAATAGATCAACTGAAAAAGAGAACATGAATAAAAATATTCCGGTAAATGCTATAATTAAGAAGAAACTAACTAAATAGCTATAGTCCCGACAGTGATTCCAAAAATTTGTTGCTCTAAGATCACGTAAGTGGATTAAATCATAAACAAGTAAAAAAAGTGAATATGGAGTCCGGATTATTATTCCCAGAAGGACCAAGTATTCCATTAGTTTCATGTTGCTCTAAGATCACACAAGTGGATTAAATCATAAACAAGTAAAAAAAGTGAATATGGAGTCCGGATTATTATTCCCACATGGACCAAGTATTCCATTAGTTTCCTATTAATGCCAACTTTAATCTCATAGCAATATTTCATGAACGATTTATATTAACAACCTAAAGATATAACTAATCTAAATATCTAGCATTAACTAATGGCAAGAGGTTATGAAACTCAATTAATGTCAAGCACTAGGACTTCGAAACTCAATTAATGCCTCCTACATTTTTTCATCTTAATATCAATTTCATTATCTGACTACACTTATTCCGATTTGATTCCTATTATATTCAATAATCTCTTGCGAATAGTACTAAACATATCCTCACTTATGACCCTATTAATCTATGAATGATGTGAAAATGTACAGATTCATCAAATCACAGCAACATTCATAAGATCATGAAAGGCATAGTGATTATCTTTCGAATGTCAGTAAAAAATCACAGCAATATTCCTTCTCCCAAATGTCAATAAAAATCACAAAAAAAGTCAGTTATCAATCAAATAATTGAGAAGACATCAAACTACAAATAATCATTAATAACCAAAAAAAATACCTAATGTCAAAATCTGTAATTTAATATCAAAGCTTCATAATAAATTGTTCAACATTATTCTACCATCTATACAATTAGACAAGCATCATATGATTACAAAAATACAAATTGGATTAATACATCATCACGCAAATGAAAGTTTGGAAGGAAGATGTAAAATAATCTTGAAATCCTTTTATCTCTTCAATGGCTCATTGATCAATCTCCTTGATATCTCCTTCTTCTTCAAATCCAAGCAAAGATGTATTAATATCATGTATAAGAATGTATTTTGTATCAAAAGCTTCTTGAAATCTTGTAAAGAATATCTATCTTGTATCCCTAGGCTTCCCAAAACCTGTAAGAAATATGTACTATGTTGGCTTCCCCTAAGCTTCGTCCACTGAATGGCAGATGAATCTCACTATTTATAATTCCATAATTGGGTCAAAACTTGTACCCCAATTTGTATTTATGTAGAAGTTGAAACCAACTAGGGAAGAAAATAATATATGCTTTGTGGTCGCATGGTTATAAACCAAAACATTCTGTTGTATAAAATTACGTCGTTACGCATGGTATATACAATACGATCCCAAGGGCTTATTTTTTTCTCTTTCAAATTCATAAATTGGTCTCTCAAATCAACATTTTTTTCATGCAACCTTTTCATTTTTTTCCAAAACTTCAATTTTGATGCTGAAACTTTCAACATGTTCAAGTTTAATCCTGGAAAGCTTATAATAATTCAAAATTGATTTAGTCCCCAAACTTTCCAAAAGTTGAATTTCACCCCCTGAAACTTGCAATTTTCATTTAACTTTCTTTTTGCTTCTTATCTCTCTCACACCATCGGGGAAATCTTTAATTGCTCCAAAATAACTCCAAATTGTCCCTTTTTAAACTAAATTAGGTAAATATTTGCTCAATTAGCAATATTTCATCAAGTTTTAGAAACAGGAATCGCACGTTTCACCTTTTAGTTCCCCTTCATCCCTTTAACTTCATGTTCTTTCATTTATATTTGTGGCTCCACCCAATTGTTCACACACAGAATGGTTTAGAAAAAAAATAAATTTCTCAACTTACCTTCTTTTTCAGCCAAACTACGACTTAACTACAAACAAGAAAGTGAAATATGTACCATGCTAAAGTTCAAATTGATGCTTCTTTTGTAACTATCCGTATCTCTATACTCAAGCCATCAACTTACGCACTGTCCACTTTGGGTGGCTCTATGTCCACTTACCCCCTCACGGCTTTTTATCACGTCCCTCAAGATTCAAACCCAACGTCTCTGCCTAATGAGAGACTTAAGTTGAATTTTGGTACCAATTGGACAAGTTACCCAATTATTTCCTCCTTCCTAATTGGGTCTCAATATTTTGAAAGGCTTGTTTCTCTCTCTCTCCCTCCCCCATACCAATCTTTAATTCTCTTCAAATTAAAACTCAAATGAATTGGGATGAAAAAGTAGAATTAATAGAAAAAGGTCATGAAAATAATCCCCATCAATTCTTTTCCCGAACACTTCATTGCCCCAAATTTTAATTCATGTTTTTTTTTTTTCCGGATGTGATCCCCACCATATCAA
>CAIGRM010014966.1:0-13663 GCA_903798335.1 Fraxinus albicans
TCTGGTAATCTGAAGCTTAAACAATACATTGCCTACAGAGAATAAAAGAAAATCAAAATCTTAGATTTTTTGTTTCATGCATGATTCAAATAGATGGGTCCCCAAGTCTACGAAGTATTGCTGCAGCTTGTACCTTGTTTGGAGCAACATCTCTGACCCGAAAAAACACTGGGTCTTGTATACTAGCACCCAATGCAGTCTCTGCCACCTATACACCAGTAAAACCCAGTTCAGATGCAACATGTACAAGAAAAATGATGAACCGTCTTATGGTGAAACAATGTTATGAAATTCACAAGGGATGTGAAACATGACCAAGTGGGAGATTGACCAATGATCTCCTGGTGTCCTACTGGCTACTACACCCAGTCCAGCATGAAGAAGCTTTATGTAATACATTGCNGCAACATGTACAAGAAAAATGATGAACCGTCTTATGGTGAAACAATGTTATGAAATTCACAAGGGATGTGAAACATGACCAAGTGGGAGATTGACCAATGATCTCCTGGTGTCCTACTGGCTACTACACCCAGTCCCCAGCATGATGAAGCTTTATGTAATACATTGCCGTGTTTTTGCGAATTGTTATATAAATATCAATTCTGGCTTCCAATAGGTGGCTCTAAAATATTATGAAGACAGACAGCCCAAGCGACAATAGGAGGGTTTTAATGTTTCACTAAGTGTTGGTTTCAGATGTTGTCTATCATTTAATTTGAGAATGACCGATTTCAGTTTCTGAAACCTAAATGATAAGGCAATACAATTCTGCATTAGGTTAAATAAATGCATTGTCAAGTTGCAGCAAATGCATTACCAAAACAAGTTCTCGCGAGCAATTTTTCAACCAAAGAAAAATTCAAGTATGGAACTCTCTCAGGAACAAGTCGCACAACGCTACATATGAACTTGGGAGCTAAGCAACAAACAATAAGGGATAAAGCATTTAACATGTGCCACCACTGTATCAGCCCAACCACCCCTGCCATACGAACCCTCTTTTTCTCAAAAGAGGCAAAATAAACAAGTTACTTTCTGCAGGAAACTACTTACTGATGTTATATATTCCTTGGTCTCAGTTGATCGCATGAAGCAATAACAGTGAATCCAAGGCAGAGATCCTTTCCAATATCTCATCTGGACAAGGTCTCTAAAGGCATCTGCAAGACGAAACTCCAAGCATGAAGAACATACCTCAACTCAGTGTCTAAACATGCTACATGGGCCACCTCAACATTGGTGGACATGGAATTAAGGTGGAACCATGAAGATTTACTATGGCAATGAAGTAATCATCAGCACAGTACCACACAATTAAAAAGGAAAAAGAGAAGAGAATGTTAAATTTGCAACTAGCTGAACCTCAAAATTATCTAGCCTGTGATAAATACAACACTAGATTTTACCATATTCCAAGAAAGCGAGCTGTTTGCCGATCAATTACCAATGAAATTTTAATGGGCTTATTCTATTGTATCTGTCTACAGAGTACACTCAGATAGTGTTAAATGACAGTATAGTGATGAGAACTTGATCTTGAAGGAGTGCATCTGGAAATGAGTCATCGTAGGCTTTCCTAGAGTTACAAATTTTGGAAGATTTGAAATTGTCTAAAGAAAGCATCCAATATGACGAAGTTTGAACTACAAATCTACGATAAAGTCAAAAGGATAATAAAAGCCATTATTGATTCCACAATATATAAGAAAGTACAAGAAAATAGTTTGGTGGAACTTTTTCCAAGTGAATCAAGCCCAATTTAATTTTTTGTTTCCATCATTATTTTTACCATTGAAATTTTAACAGCTAAAGACAAAGATTTAGGTAACCGATCATCCCTGGCTGATAGCCAACAAGACAAGCGAATTTTACAAGTTAGGAAATATGTACAAGTGTCTCAAGAAAGAAAGACGAGCAGAGAAAGTATGGAAAATTTACCAAGAAATTGTAAAGCAGAGGCTGGAAGATTCATAATGACATGATCAATGTGCTCCCAAGGCCTTGTGTTGATTGACACACAGCCTCTTGGGCGCTTATTTAAGCCTTGTTTCTTCTTACCATTTACACATGTACTTGCACATTCAGCCATTCCGTTTTCTGCAGTGGACAACACAGGGAAACGAGTCTCATTCATATGAACATATTGGAGACTATCAAATACTACCAATATAGATATCATGAAGAACAACATAAATATTTGCGGTATCATTTCTAAGAATTTTGTATTGAAAGATTTCGCCTCTATACTTGTAAGTTGTAACCCGTCTTACCTTCAAGTGGACTTCCAGGACGCCTTTTTGCTGTGGCTAAATTTGAATCGTCCTTCATACATAACTGTCCTATACTCTCAGAATTACTTAAATTCTCTTCTGGTATTTCGACCACCTTGTCTTCAGGGTATATTGAGTTTTAGTTAGTGATTGACTGACTGTAATTCAAAGCAATGCAAAACAGCCTAAGAGAACAAATTACCAGTTAGACAACTGTCTTCAAAGTGTGTTTTCCTATTTTCATGCATGTCCCATTTCTCACAAGACTTTGAGCTGACTTCATTTGATAGAGAATTACCTTCACTTGAAGGTGCAATCAACAGCTCAGCAATAAATTTTCGTGCATCCTTATTGTATGCGTGAATTAGATTATCAACCTTGTTAATTTTAGCATTAATTTTCATATAGCGAACACTATCTGGATTCAAATCATTTGCATATACTATGCATCCTTTCTGTGCTGCAGGAATTGCAAATGGACCAATCCCAGCAAACATATCACAAATAATGTCCCCTGCCTGGAATTTAGAAATTAGCCTCAGATGCTCGTGTTCCAATCTTGAATTCCAATAGACTAAGCTATAATCAAGCTTGAACGTTGCACCATACTGCTTCACTTCTGTAACCATATTATCCTCACCAGCAAGTATTTCAAATTTAGGCACACGAAACTCATTCGTTATGGTTCCAACCTTATTAACAATGGTCTTGATTCTGGGTAAATTTTTCTGCAAGATACAAAAGCTTGATCAACAAAACACAGTGAGACAACCTCAAGACCTAGGAAAAGAAGGTCAAGCTCTCTCTATCCTAAGAAAAAGCCCAAGTGTTTGTACAGGCAAAAGAAATTCAAGACATAATTAGACAGAACACATAAAAGTAAAAATGACAAGTACTTAACAATAGTAAAAGTTGATGTATTGATGACTAATCACATGTTAAAACTGCAACACATCAGAAATGCATCAAGAATAACATTGATATCCTCTGCAAACGAATTCTTTTAAATTAAGTCAAGATTCATGAAATATCACAACATATTGGTCTCACAGAGACAAACAACAACCAATCATCGTCGTTATGAAATATCAGATCCTAAATTCGCAAATATATCTTTTGGATTACAATGATATATTGCAAGAAATATCACGGATTTGGTAGATGTCTCTATTTGGACAGTATATGGCTTACATGTTTTTTGTCCAAGTAATATCTGACTTATTGTCCCAACAAGGCCAATGCCACAATTACAGATGAAAAGGCGCTGACACATAACATGTACCAGCAGATCTATTTTGCATTTTTATCTTCTATATTTTCATTCAAATAAATTATGAAAAATGATAAGATCAATAACAAATGTTAAACCATAATTCAGGATGCTGATTGTCAATCCCATTTGAAATTCCAAAATCACATAACCACAACATTCCAAGGTAAGAAACACAGATCTACTCTTGATAAATCTTTTTTAAGCCAGCAAAATGTACACAAAATAGCTTCTTTGACAAAAGAATCGAGCTATCCATGTGCACGTTAACTGAAAGGAAATTGTCAAAAAGGGAATAATTTCCCATTCAACTGGTAATGTTGTCTCACACAATTCACCTTCTAACCAATACAAAATAGCAGTGTGAATCAATTGTATCGAGAGTAAGAAAGGATCTCGTGACTAGGTTTCGATTTGATATACATGAAATTTTTTTATTATTACTCAACTGTATAACAGTCTCTAAGCTGTTTATATACAAGCTACCAAAAAGCTTATTCTAAGTTCTAAGTATTTATGTTGCTCTCCAACATTGTCACCAACCTAAGCCCCTATTTGACAACTATTATTTGAAAACTATTTTTTTCTAAATACTCATTTTCAACTACACATTCACACAATAAAATATTCTGTATGTAAACCCAAAACTTTTCCGTACTTTTTAACTACACATTCTCCTCAAAATCACTATTCAAAACATTATTTTTTCCAAATAATGGCCATCAACTAGGAGCTAAAATATGCTTGCACTTTCATCTTTTGGTCTCCAGAACTCACAAGTAGCTTTCCAAAACGTATGGACGTAACATTAAATTACTAATTTATCCACGGTGCTTTATTACACAACCTATGGTTTTTAACCTCCTTGATCATTCTTATACTTTTCTATATCAAGTATCCTTCATATCAGGTTCTTTCTTCTACAAGTCTTGTATTTAAAGTGGGAGGCTTTTAATGCCTATATCAAGCACAAATACCTTTTTGGAACTTTTAATATAAGATCACTTAAAACTTTGAATTGCAACTAACCTTTTGATGTCATGTTAGTAATAAGTCATTTATAATTCCAGTTTTGCTCACATTTTGATAATTATAACAATAAGTTAGGCCCCGTTCTTTTTTAGACACTTTACATCTGTTAAAAGGTTAAGTGTGCATCTCTCCTCTTTTAACATATTCTACAAATACCAATTAGTACGACTCAGTTGTTGAACACCTCTATAGTTCTTATAAACTTGAAAATCAACTTTATTATTATAGATAGGCAATAAAAGAGTCCTTGATTCAGCTAACATCTTATTAAACAATTAGATTTAACTCAGACCAATTGCTTTATTCTCCTTTTCATCCACTTTGTAGCCCCTCTCACTTCCAAGCATATCCTTCTAGTTTAGTTAACATTTCTATTTTCAACAAATTTGGCATATTCTCAAGATCCACGACGTGTCTTTTAGTAAATAATATCAAAATACCCGCTCTATCTTTCTATTAGTATTGTGATGATTCACGCAATTTTATATTTATCACTTGTTTGCGACTCTATTGAGAGACTCTTAGTACGAGCTTCAATAACAATTCAGACATGTCATTTATTGTTATGAAGCCAAATGCCATACAAGTCAGCTAAATCATCGTGTATGTACCAATAGTAACACTTGTTTCATTAAAAGAATATCCTTCATAGATTTCATTTTTCACATATAAAATTTCAATTACAACTATTTTTTCAAATTCTGCTTAACTGACCATTTTTTACCATTTGATTTAGTTTACAATTCACAATAGTATGAGCATAATTCTCGTTTGATTCATATTAAAATGTGATTAAAATAGCTACAAGTCTACCCAAATAACATAGCAAAAACATAATTGAAGGGCTAACAGAAGTAAAAGAGCATTATTGTCGTAGACCAAAAATCGTACATCATAGATAACTTTTGCTATTACATCCTTATAAGGAAGTAATTCGTCCATTATATTCAGATGGGCAATGTGACCTGCACAAAGATAAAGCAATGTCATTATTTAATAGAGATGTAATATGGAGAATCTGTTAGCTATATGCTGTGAATACTAAATCCTGAGATAATAGGTGACTGAACTGCAAATTTTATCAGTTAAAAGTTAGTGCAAAAAAGACGAAAAACTGTGTGAATCAACAACCAATGAAGGGAAACCCAAATAAAAAGGGGAAGGAATTTAACATAAATAAAATACTTAACTATTGTCTCAAATGATGAGGGAACCTCAACTCCAGGTGGTAAAATCTGCTTCAATATATAGTCTGAAACACAGTTATTTAGTTACATAGTAGTAATTAACCAAGACAAACATATTGAATTAAAAACTCAATCACATAAATGATCTAATTGGCATGGATCACCGTATTAAACAATCAATTACATGTGATAACAGCAAATTAAATCTTATTTATTGTAAATATGGGATCCTTGCATGCAAATATCATATTTTCCGTCATAGGCCCAATATGTAGACAATTTATAAATAGATGGCAGCAAAAACGTCACAACCGCTGTTGATCTTATACCATGTAGAACCCACCTCATCCAAAAGATTAAGTTTTTATATATGAGAATTTATTTAAATTTTTGTATTCAACAGACCCTTAATTACATCTAAGAAAGATCAAAATCAATTATTTCGTACCTACATTAGGCAGCATTAATTTCAATTTGCCCCACCCTCTTCTAACATGTTTCATTGAGATCACATCATGTTTTACACTTGTACACAATTGGTTTCATTTCTATTTGGGAATATTCTTGCTTCTTATTTTATCCACTCTAGTGTTTCTACAAAGTCCACGATAGAATCCTAATTCCTGTCATGTTGATAGACCTCCAACAGTGGGGTAGCATAACAGGATATTAAGTCCAATTTTAGTTAGTTAGTTAGTCAACAGGGGTATATTGGGAAATAGAGTGAGAGAGGAAGTGTGATAATAATGTGAGAGAGGGGAGGGTAGGGGGATTCATTCCATTATTCACGTGTTTAGAGTGCAGTGAGGACAGAATCAAAGGCTGTTTAGTTCCATTTTCATTTTTCATTTAATAATATTACAGTTCCTTGTTCTATCATCTACATTCCCAAAGCAATTCTATAATCAAAATACTGCAATCCTATTACATTCTTAATTTCGATCCTAATGACTAGCCCATAATTCATTTATGTTGGTTGAGCAGATCCAAAGCAGCACCATCAGCAGAACCTCTATAGAAACACCAGAACTTCAGCAGCAACAGCAGCAAACAGATCCATTAGAACTTCAGCAGCAACAACAGGTTACTATCAAATTGGTATCAGATCATTGATTCTCGGACAAATGAAAATAAATTTCTGCAAAGAATTGGAGGAGAGATGGGGCACGACGTTTAATCGGTTTGAGCAGATGATGATGCAACGGGAAGGAAGAGACCGAAAAGATGATTTAGGGCTGGACTCACAAAGTCAGCTTGGACTATCCATATTCTACAGCGAAAATTCTGATTGGTGGATGTCTAGTGCGAAGAGGATTTTCTCTAGAAATCAGTTATCGGAGGCAGAGAAGGTAGAAGCTGCAATAGCATGTTTTGATGGCAAATATGTGATGAGTTTCAGTAGGTAGATCGACATCGGCATATGAAAACTTGGGGAGAATTGAAAGGGTTGATAATGGAAAAATTCATCCAATCAACAGAATGCAGTCGAAAATTCGCGGAGGAGAAGAACCGATGCTTGAGCATCAAGGATTGGGCCGAGTAATGGAGTTGGCAAAAAGATCGATGATAAACGTGTACCCTCGAACAGATCCAAATGAGATTTGGTTCAAACCATGGTAAAGGGCCTACGTTTAATTATAGCCCAAATCTCAATGAAGGTGCTCCAATTCGTAGTAAATGTGAATGCCCAATGACTAATCTAAAACCAATTTGCCAGTTATGCCCAAATTGTCCAAGTATGCTTACTCCCGCATCACTCCCAATCCACCACCACCAAATAACCTTGCACGATTAAACAATGCTGACCGTGACAAGATGGGTAGAGGATTGTGCTATAGATTTGAGGAAAACATATAAAATAGGGAATCAAGTCATAAATAAAGAGATGTACGTTTTGGAAATTAGTGAGTCGTTGGTGGAAAAAGGAGAATCTGAGAATGAAGAGATGGATAGAGGTGAAGAAGTTGTAGTACTAAACGACAGTGGCAATCTCACGCAATGTGGGAGGTGAGTCTCACAGCTCCAAAGACCGAAGATTTGTGGCCCAGTTGAGAAACCTGATTTTGTTGCTCTGTTTGATCATGGGGCAAGTCTTTATTTTATACTGAATAACTAGACTCAAACTTCAGGAATTCCTTGCATAGGTCCAACTGGTTATGGGTCTTCATGGGTGCTATACTTATGGTGTTCAAAACTGGGAAGATTGAATTGCAGAATGGACTTAACATGATTAGAATTAATTTCGACAAGATTGAGATGAAATTGTCTGTGATGATGAAAAAAATTGACAAGAATCTCTTTTAGCAGACTTTTGGAAAATTTAGACCTACTGCTCGTGTCAACCTATGAAGCTCGGATCTGTGTACAGGTACAGGTCTAAGTGTCGAATCTTTTATTTTCTAAAACGTAGGATACGGGAATATGGTTAAAAAGAGTCCAAATTTCGAACACGGGTACGTGGGTACGTTTTTCAAACTTCAATTTTTTTACTAATGCATTTTTAATAGTCCAAAATCAATTATTCATAAAGAAGGAAATGTGTATTGAATAAAGGATTAAGACGAAAAAAATAGAATTTTGAAGTTTAGTTTTCAATTATAGTAATTACTAAATGTTATATAAAATAAAAAATGAGGAACTTGATTGCAATTTGAACTTAGTGGAGCATTAAGTAGCATTATATGGAACCCATTTTCATTTTATACAAAAAGAAGAAAAAGAAAGAAAAAAGGAAGAAGAAGAAAAAGGTTCTCCACCTTTCGAAGACAACACTAGATTTATAGAGAGCAGAAACGAGAAAGAAAAGGAGAAGGAAAGAAAAAAAAAGGAGAAGAAGCAAAAACGACGAAGTGTTCGATTGAAACTTGAATGATCCGACACATATCCCATACCCATACCCATACCTATGTCGTCTCCGACACGGGTACTCCGACTATTTCGAAGAGTCCGAGTATCAGAGATGTCAACAACTCCGTTGTTGGACCAGAAGTGTTGATCAAGTGGAAGGACTGTCTAGGCTTTGAGGCTTCTTAAGAACCCTTCGAACCAATCCAACAACAATTCCCTTGTTTCTATCTTGAGGACAAGGTGAATTTCGAAGGGATGGGTAATGATAGACCTCCAATTAGATTGACTTAGGCAAGGAGAAAGAAAGGGAAAGAGACAATCAACAGTGAGCAGCATAGCAGGAGATGCAGTACAATTTTATTTAGTTAGTTAGCAGGGGTATTGGAAAATAGAGTGGGAGAGAAAGTATGATATAAATGTGAGAGAGGGGAGGACAAGGGGATTCATTCCATTATTTACGTGTTTAGAGTGTAGTGAGGAGAAAATCAAGGCCTCTCGAATTGCTTTGCAGTTGTTTAGTTCCATTTTCATTTTCCATTGAATAATATTACAGCATCTTGTTCTATCATCTACATCCCCAAAGCAATTCTATAATCAAAATACTGCAATCCTATTACATTCTTCATTTCAAAACTATTGACTAGCCCATATTCATTTCTGTTGGTTAAGCAGATCCAAAGTAGCACCATCAGCAGCACCCCAATCCAGTAGAACCTCTGCAGCAACAGCAGAACTTCAGCAGTAACACCAACTCCACAGGATCAAAAGCAACCAGATTCCTATTGTGACTAATGGGACATTTCACCTATTTCGTTGTAATTCCTTATTAATAATCAAAATCCAATCCTTTAAACAATAACTCTTGGAAACTACTAACTTAATCATCTTTCATTCCTATTATGACTAAAGGGACATTTCACCTATTTCGTTGTAATTCCACTTAACACAAAACCTTTAAATTCTAAATTCAAACATAAAATTCTTCTCTTTGTCATCTCATAAACTAAAAATTCTGTCATCAATGAATAGCATACACTCATACACCAACCCCAGATGACCTCATCTTCTATACATCTAGTAAGTTGGCAAAACAAAATATGCAGAATGTTAATCCAAATTAATAGGAATACGAAATCATCTTTCTTCTATTGTTACTAGACCTCACACTTGTATCTACTCTATTATATATATCTTTAGAAAGATAGACATGTCTAACAAAATTTATTCTCTTTGGTAGCTCATCTCATACCATAGACTTCTTCTAAATGAATGAAGATCGTATGCAACTCTTATTTCTAAGGTTTATATTTTTTAATCAATCTTCAAACTATGTTGACTTTAGATTCTACTAATACCTCATTTGTTGTTTCAAATGCAATTGCTACCTCATCCTTGCCACGTAGTGATCCCTGTTTATATCTCATTTTCATCCTTGAAAACTCTTTTATTAAAAGTCATTTACACTCTGCAAATTCCACCCTCTTGTTATGAACTCAAAACTCTTTGTGTACTTCTTTTCTATTTTTAACAAACATATCGTGTAACGTCACCCCTTGTTGCGCTCGCTAGGAATTACCTTAATATTTGGGCATAAAGCACTACTACTTTTCTAGAAGGTTAAATTCGTATATTAAACTTTTGCCTATTCATAAAATTATTAAGTGGTCTCTTTTTGAAGCATATATTCTTAGCACTAAATTATAAGTCATCCTAAATTTCAAATTAAATATAATAAAATCTTCTTATTCTGATATGCAAAGCCAAAATTTTCATGTATCCTTAGTATCTTGAGTTACCTTTCCCCCAACAAAAATCTTGTATTAATAGCAATCACAATTGAGAAAAGGAAAAAAGAAAGATAGTGAGATAATAATATCCAATTTCCCACTCTATCAATGAATATCCACCAATGTACCAAAAAATGCACCAAAATTAGCAATAATTATAGATACATTGTGAGATTGTGCAAATCACCTGCACCCCAATATGAATATCCAAGTGTGAGGGAATAAGGAACTACTTCAATCTTGAAGCTCTCTCTCAGTTCGTCAAGTTTTTCACTTGGAATTTCAGATAAATCTGTCGTACCCAAGGGGGAAAGTTCATTAGATTAATGTAATAAAGGAACATGATGAGTTGATAATGTACTAGTAACTGCAAATAATAAAATTCAAATAACTATATTCTACTAACATAACAATGATGGCGGAAAGAAAACGTGAAGAAACACAAACATGGCATGACTACAAAAAAATGACTTCTCTTCGATCTCAGCTAGTATGAAAACTAGTCCGTGAAGACGATGGAAATCTTAAAATCCATTAGAAGAATACAGTGTTGATTCATCCATCTATAAGAGCTAAGAAAAACATTACCTGGATTTTGAACTTTTTCAGAAAATATAATATATCGGTTTTTATTGCAGGTTGGATCTACTGTGATCGGCTTTATTCGTGGCCTATCAAGCAAATATCTGCGCGCACAAACAAAAAAGAATCACTAGAATCAGTAACTAATCACTTTGTTTATAAGATAATAGCATACAAAATTTGCAAAGAAAATTGACTTGAATGGAAGATAAGCTCAAAAAATATACCCATTGAGAATTCGAGTGGCCAGCTTGCAAGACTCCCTCGGAGTTCGAAGTGCCCACAATTTCATTTGCACATCGAAAATCTTCTCCTCCAACATTTTTTCCAACTCTATTTATTTTTTATTATACTGAGAATATAAGTAAAATTCATGGAGATATGAGATCTTGACCTGAAGGTCCAGAACCAAAACTCTACACCATAGACCTAATAACCTGTCTTCTACTTCCCGTCTATGCCACCGAATAGGGGTAGGCTTGCGGGTTGGGTCTGATTTGGGCCAAATCGGAAACCGAGTTCATTGCAAGCCAAATCATACCCAACCTAAATTTTAAAACCAAACCAAACCCGACCAAATGCAAGTTTTCAAAATTTTCAGTTTGCTTTGGTCCCAAATCAATGTAAAAAAAAAATAGAAAAATAAAAAACTAAATCTCACACCTACCTGTGGAATTCCTATGCAGACCCACAATCTAAATCAGTATACGAGAACAATATCAATATTCACACACTTCACAAGAATCAATTCGTTTCAATAAAGATGAATGCAGAGCTATAAAGCTATGCAGCTAAAAATCTATTCTTTTACATGTACATGTGATACACATGTAAATCTTTATATATTGGAAGATAGAAGCCAAGGGTGAGGAATGGTCGGCGAGAATTACCTTGAGAGACTTCAGAAACGGCGAGGGAGACGACGCAGTCAGGCACGACCGGAAGAGAACAGAGGCGGAGGGATAGCTTGGTGGGATTATATACGTCTCTCTTTTCGCGCGTATCTGTTTGTGGAGAACTCCGGATTGAGGTTTTGGTTTTTATTATGTTTTTTCACATTTATAACCAAGGGTGCTTTCGATTAAATTTTCGCTTGAAGAAAATAAATTTTAAGTAATTGAATTATTTAGAACTTATTTGAATGAAAATTATTAATTAAATTTATTTTATTGATTTAGTTTTCAATTTAAAAATATTATACTTGTCTATTTTTTATTGATAAATAAATTAGAGAAAAATAGAAGGTGGGTTACTTAAAAAAATAAAAATCATCTATCCTTAAATAAATGTTTTCCTTATTTTTGAATAAAATATGGTCACATGATTAAAAAGTTGAAAAATATTTTTCATGAAAAATTGACAATCAAAAACCCTTAAAGCCAATCAAACAAGATTTAAAAGTTTAGCCGATGTCGTCCTATTATTTAAAAATTTTTTTTTTTCTCTCAAATTCATTTTTAATTTCACATTTTTTCAATAAATTATTCGATACGTAAATTCAATTTTTTTTCTTTATAATCACATGTTCTTTAAAAATTTAATATTACAAAATTCATTTTCAACAAAAAAAATGAGACTCAAACATAGGACAAAAAAAGGATGTGTATAGTGTTCTATCCAATAAAAAAACTGTACAATATTAATTGCTCATGAAAAAAAAAATACAAATTTACATATATTAATATTTTTTAAAAATGTATTTTTTTTATGCTTATGTGAAATATAGTTCATGTTTGATATTGATTAAAATCTAAAAATCTAAATTAAAATAATCAATTAATTTTAACCATATATTTTTATGAGTCCAACAATTTTTTAATTACATATTTCTTCAACTTTCATAAAAATCTACTAATCTAATTTTAACAACATAGCAATTTAGAGCCATAAATGGGAGATGCACAAATATTATGCCTTCTAACTTGAACTTTTTTTTTTAACTTTGACGTGACGTATGGAACGTCTATCTATTAACATGTCAACAATTACACATTCTATAAATGTTTTATAAAAAGGGTAATTAGTATATAACATCCATACATTTCATTATTATTGTGAAAAACGTCATTATCTTCCATTTTTTGACATTTTCATCATTAATTACACATTTGATTGTGAAAAAGATCACTTTTCATCTATTTTCATCCAAATTTTCAGTTAAGTGTAATTTCGTCAATTTTCCTCTTTCTTCTCCACTATAACCCATTTTCTCCTATATATCTTTCTCTAAAAACTAACATTTAGTTTCTTGGGATATGAATGCCCAAGAAAAGATTGAGGATGTCGATAAGAAAAAGGAAGAAGGCAACGTGCTCTTCATGGCCAATAAATATGTGAGAGCCTCAATGAGTTGTGAGAATGTAATAATTCCCAAGGAATTCTAACTCCATTTGATTTGATAGCAGAGTAGTATTCGCTGTGTATCTTTAAGTTATGTGCCTTGTATGGGAGATTTTGAACTTAGGCTACCAAGTACATGAGTATGACACCTTTTTCAATGAGTAGGAAAAAAAATAAATCCAAAGCACTAAAGATCACTTACAACTTGAACAATGCATCTTGCAAATTGAAACTAAATGATTATAAGCAAGTAGAGAAGCTGTGTACAAAGGTTTGGTCAACTAGATAATCGGGTTCTTTTAATTGCCTTTTCAAATCATTGATTTCATTTGTTTAATGAGGAAA
>CAIGRM010014988.1:0-15224 GCA_903798335.1 Fraxinus albicans
TTACTTTCGTCCCGGAACGACCGAGAAAAAGGCGGAAGGTGGTCTAGCGGAGCAGACTACTGCCGCACGGCGTCCCTTTCTGTGCTAAGAAGAAAGGTAACCCGTGAAACATGGACATGACATTACCTTAGAGCTGCCAAATATAAAAAGAGAAAAAAGACTAGTGCAATTTGTTAAGTCCTGATAATTCTAATTAAAATTCAAATAAGAAAACAAAATATGCTTGGTCATGTAAAAAACATTAAAAAAAATTCAAATGAAATGATACTCAATGCCTTCGAATTGAAATCAAAAGATGGCTGTGTTCAGTATGCCATATGCCACTCTAAAAATACAACATTAAATACTGCTAAATGAAAGTCGTCTTCCTCTGCAGTCCAATAACTCTTCCAGTTTCTCCCTCTTAGCTTGCGGGCGTCCAAACACTCTGCCACTTTCTATCTATACTGCTAAATATACACACATATACACTTCTTCCTCTAGCACAATTTCTAAACATTGAGCTAATTATTCAATCTTCATTTGAGAACTGTCAACTGAAGGCCTTGGATCTGCGAAGAGGTACGTAAAACACTATAATGAGAAATAGTGTCCAGCTACTCCCGTACCAGCATACATTAGAATTTCACCCTTCAAACTGTGTAAAAAGTGTAGAAGTGAAATGTGAGGCAATGCATTACATCAACTAATAATTTTACATGCTAGAAAGAAGTAGAAAAGAATAATTTCCAATTTCGATCAATAAAAATTTTAGCCAAACATTCTCTAAGTCAATCATATGCAATGTTTTACTCTTTATCACCATGTCTCAAAGCAGTAAGATTTCAACCAGGACATTAACAAAGCAATGGGTTGAAACTAGGGACACATTAAGCCTATATCTTCTTTTCTACAAGTAAAAAAACCAAAAAAAAAAGAAAAAGGAGGAGCTCCTTACCTACCACCAACCAACCTAGAGCTTAGCAACATTTCTTGCTAAAAAATCAGTACATGAATATCATTACAGGTGATAAAAGGGCTGGTCAGGGCCGACATGGCCCTTTTCTCTGTGACCCATGTCGGGAAAATTTAGGCGGCCTAGGGCATCTAGAGCCGAGCCAGGCCATACCGGGATTTTAAGAGCCACCTGTCCCAAATTCTATACCCATGATTGTTATACATGAACCAGTAAAATGTGGTTGCAACAATGAATGTGGGTAGAATAAAAGGCATTAAAAATTCTAGTACTACTGCAATAAAAGAACAAAAATTCATTAACTGGCAAACTACAGCATCTGTATTTTCCTTAAGAGTCTTGCTATGGGTACATAAGCCCACAGGCGGGGCCCAGGCGCCCCTCCAATGGAAGGACACCACTTGTCCATTATGTTAAACATTATGTTAGGAGTTATGTACCCCTAGCATAATTCTTTCCTTAACGACAGGCAACATATAAAATGTACACACAACCGTTTACAGAAAAATGAATATTCTCAGAAGTGTCTTTTCAACCTTGAGCTGAAATCTGCTCCAGAAACAAGAATTTCAAAAAAGCGTTATTTTATATTGGAAAGGTAAAAAGTATGACCATGCACAGTCACGTGTGATATGAACAGTAGTAATCCTGAATATACCAGTCGTAAAGCACCCAAAGTAAATATGCAATATACTTCTTTTATCTAGGAATATTAGTTTGCATGTCCGGACAAGCTTAATTCACTTATAAGTGAATAGGGAAATTTTAAAATAAATAACCTTTTTGTTGGACTAATTAGGAAATCAGCAAGTTACTCATTTTGAAAGTTATTGCTTTACTCTCAAAGTAAGCAACTTCTTTTACTTATAAGAATAAAATAACCAGTCCAAACATGTTTGAAAACAAATGTGACTTAAAATAGAAATAACATTTAAGCTTAGCAAAACATGCTGACGAGCTCAACACCACCACGCCATTTGCAGTGGAGCACCAGTGGGGGGTGGGGGGGAATAGAAAAATGAAGGCAAATCACCAAAACAAATTGAAGTATAGAAAATTTCACTTACAAAAGAGATCTAACAGTACAGTAGTAAGTACGAGAAAGATAGTAATATTTCTGATAACAGATCAACCAGGCCTCACTCAGGCTACAATCTGAAATGACAAAAAAAGGGTAAGAAACCGAAACATCAACTCACGTATTGCTCCCAAATAGACCAAACAACATGGTCAAACAACCCCAAGATGAAAATGACGAAATTTTAAGAGGATGTTAGCTTGTGACATTTATAATTTGGTTTACAGCCCATAAATATACACATCATATGCATGTTTGGTACGTGGACTAAACAGTACAATATACATTATTTTACTTTTTCTTTTTTCTCTAATAGTATGCACCTTACAAAAATGCCACGTGAGGTCACCAATTTGGATATAATCCAAAGCAACTAATAATACAAGAAATCTGGAAATTTGAACTACAAAGTAAAAGGCAGAAGGAAATATCTAAAGAACCAAGAATCCCAATATGGGAATACCTAGCATACCAGGAAAAAGGAAGAGGGCACAATAGGGTGAATAAAATCAAGGGTCTCATTCAGTAGTCCTTTGAACCATTTTTTCAGAGAATAACTGAGAAAATTAACAGTCTTGTGAAAAACGTTAGTGATAAAGAATAACAAAAATACAATATTGCAACTTTCTTCCTGAAATTGTAAATAAAGTTGTTTAACAATAAAACTAGAAAATAACAATTCCAAACAGAGTGAGAAAAGATAGATCTGGAAGTCTGGACCTAGTAAGATTAGGTATCACTTATCAGTCAAATGATAACCTGTGTATATATCTCAATATAACAGTAACAAATATATCTCATATTGTTAGATTAATGACATAATTCTTCCGAGTTTCGGTAAGTACAGAGAAACATTCCCTAAATTATTCTCAACTTCGATTAGATTCGAATAATTGAAGATAAATATCTCATAAAATACTGCCATTTCATCTTTAAAGCTCTATATAAAAGATATAATTAATCAAGACTTTCCATTAGATAACAAGGCATTTCACTATGTTATTAGGAATCCTAGTTTTCAATGCATAATAAAAATTGCCATAAGTGGTCCCCATTTTTGACAAAATCTATTATGGAGACAACTTCTGCAAATTCATTACAAATTACTCCAAATAATTCCCAAATCACGAATTTCAAATGTGTTACTATGACCAGATGATAACATCTTTTTGTGTGATTTCGAGCGAAACTCGCTGTCATGAGTGAAGGAGGATCTCAGATCGCACTATGTGACAGAAGAAAAATAGATGTTAAAATATTGAATCGAGGGGCATATCTCATATATACACTAGTTCACAATAATCATTTGCTGCACCAAGTACATAACGGCTGACATGATACACTTATAAAGCCCATAAAAGCAAAATTAATATTACAGGAATAATCTATCAAACAGTTTTCTAAATATTCTACACAAGATCATCAGCTATGGCTGGTAATAGGCAAACTCAAAGATTTTTCCTCTTTAAGTGCAAAAGTAAAAATCTTCCATAAATCCGACTCGATGCACAACTGTGTGAAAATATCATAACAGAAGAAACCAAACACTGCACCTTTAGAGACTATCCTTCATGGTTAGCTTTATGGTTTGAACTTTCACAGATAATTGTTGTTTATGGTCCTCTACATCCTTCAAAATTGAAAGGAGGTTTGTGTGATATACTTCACACTTCCTATTGGCACGCTCCAGCTCCTGAGAAAGTTCACAAATCTTCTGATCCATGTCATCCTACAAAAGATGAGTCAAGTTTCTCAGTGAGATAGTCACGGGTAGCTAAATGCCATAGCCCAATAATAGAACATTTGTTTTTAACAAAGCTTATCAGATCATCGTAAAATGAAGAACCGAGAAATGTGCACTTGGAAAAGGATTTGATAGGATTACAACAAAGTTCTTTGATTTTGAACGTCAGTTAATGGTGATAGCAATAAGGCATTATGCAAGGTCTCAATGGAAAGAAGATTTCAACATGCTCCAACCAATTGGGATAGATGCATTCAGGGATCATATTTCCAGATCCACATAATAAGCTAATAATGCAGTCTTACTTGATAAAATTAGTATCTAAAGACAAATGGTGAAGCTAAGAATGGAAGGAATCAACACAAGTGACACGGGAATTAGTAGAAACAGAATACAACAAAAGCCTATGATGCTCGGACTAAGGTACGAATATCGGGTACGGGTACGTATCTAATTGTCGGATCTTTTATTTTCTAAAATGTGAAATACGGGAACATGACTAAAAAAAGTCCAAATTTTGAACACGGGTACATAAGCACGACTTTCTAACTTCAATTTTGTTTTTTAGATTTTATTTTTACTTTGATATTGCAGTATTTTTTGAATTAAAAATGATGAATTGAAAAAAATAAAATAAAAAACTATTAATTGTATTATTTGAATATTTTATTAAACTAAAATACGTGTGGTGTAAAAACAATTACATTATTAGCCCACTCATATCCATATTAAAAATGGCCCAGGCTCCAATTAAACCCACCCATATCCATATTATTATCCCAATAAAAATGGCCCAGCCTCCAATTAAACTCAAATCTCCTCTCGCATTCCCTTCTTCTTCTTCTTCTTCTTCTTCTTCTTCTTCTTCCTCACAATTTTAGGGTTCCAAGTGAACATGTACAGACAGCCAACGGATTTATTTTGGACCAAGGACCGTCGGTGCCAACCTGCAATTTCTTTACAGACTTCTTCCATCTCCAGCCAAACTGCCGCTAAGGTAAATCTACAAATTTTCTAAAGATTTCTAAGAATTCGACTTGTATTCCCTACCCGTACCCGTGTCGTGTTGACACGAGTACTCCGACCGGAATGGAGAGTCCGAGCATCATAGAAGAAAGCATCTTCAGTCAAAGTAAAAAAGGTAAATACTAAGCAGTCAAGTGCATAAGCAAAAGCAATTGAATGCAAGACCAAACCTGCAGTTCGTGAGAATTACTGAATGTTATGCAGTGAAACATGTATTCCACAATAGCAAGAGAGGGCAGAATAAAATGATAGGACGAACGGCCAAATAGAAAATATCCGTAAGACTAACTGATACAGAAAAGTTAAAAGAAAGAGAGAAGGAAAGAATATTTAGAGAGAAACCAATAAGAGATAAAATTCAATTCCATTGAAAATCACATCAATGTCAGGATTATTGCACAAGAACCTAATGTATAATTCCTAACAAGCATGAAAAGTTAGCAAGATATGAAATTGCAAATTATCCTAACTTTAAAACTAACGATTTTACAAAATATAAATAAAAAAATCTACTACTATTTTAATGCATAGGATTAGTTTGTATTTTGGAATGTAGTCTCCAAATTAAGAAGGTAATCTTCTTCAATATAATGTATTCTCTTTAATTATGAATTCATGTTCCAAAAAATATATATATATATAATCTCCCCCATTAGGAATGAAATCCTTATCTTGTCAAAAAAAAGGAATGAATCCTATCAATAATATTAGCCTTCAAACTGATAGCTTTGTTGCATCTTTTGTACTTATATCCCTTGTTCCACAGAGCCGAAAAGAAGCATGGGCAAGCTCCAATCCCTTTTCAGTAACCAATAGTTCGTTATACAAAGGTATGAGAATACATTTCAACAGAAAGACATTAAACACAAGTTGGAGTTTGACGGGAAGTGATAAGATAATATTTTAACTGAAACTGTTTAACTCCATTGATACAAGAGTTGTCAACCTTCCTAATTACTTACATACAATTTATCCAACAGAAACATTTCAAGAACTTTTCAAGGACTATAATACAATTATAATTGATTAATAGAGCATATATCAAGCAATACTTTGGCCTTAAAAATATTAATTGGAAAAAGAAAAAGAAAAAAAAACTCAAAAGTTAAAGTTTGCATTAATCTATAATATTTGATCCCCTCCCAGCAAGGAAATCACGAGAATACAACAAACTAAACCTTATTTCCAATAAAATTGGTGTTGGCCATATGAATCCTTTTTTCCAATTATATCATAGAAAATCAAGAGAATAAATGACAAAAAATCCAGTTCATATTTGCCCAAAAATCATTAAAATTATGCATCACAATGCCTATCAAACCATTAGTTAATAGACGCCATGAAATAATAGCCTTATTTACATTTTCACAACTCCTTGGCTAAGTAGACTATTATGCTGTGTCACAGTATATGTCTATGTGTCTGTGCACTGAATGAAAGAGAGAGAGAGAAAAAATTCTTATTAAAGAAAATGGATACAAATAGCAGGCAAACTAAAGCGGTGATTAAAGAAATAATATACCTCAGACAATCGCTGGGCTGAGCTTCCTTGAGATTCCCCATTAGTTTCACCCCCTGTTGAAACATCCCTCATACGCCCATTGGACGTAGAAGTCTTCCCCTCATTTTTTGTAGCAAGAGAAACTTTCTTTGAAGCCTCTAACAAAGCAGCCATAGCGACATTGTAAGACTCCAAAGTTTCTGCACCTTCATCCACAAATTTAAAGGCTTCATGCCGAAGAGTATTATACCGAACTGTATGGGACTCTAGATAACCATTGAATAGATCAGTAACCCGCTCTTCTAGGATAAGACTACTCTTAGCATTTCTTGTCCATCGCTTCAATATGTAATGAGATGGAAGTGTGAGAACATTAGTGACCCTGAAGACTGCCAACACGTGTCTGCAAAGAAGACCTGAAAATTCAAACATCTGGCAGCTACAAGTAGATCTCATTTGGAGAACATTGAACCTCACATCGTAAACTTTGTGGTCTTCACCAAATTTTGCCACTTGATAGGTAGTGACCTCTCCATTATCTTCCACTTTGGATGCCATGAAAGTGAGAGTTCCAACCAACTCCTCTTGAAATCTCATGAATATCTTTCTTGTATAAAGATCAGATGCTTGTTTCTCCATAGGAGAAGGGGTCTTCAGAACTGGTGACGTGTTCATTGAATCAAAATCTGCTTTAACTTCTTTCTCATTTCGACTCTCCAATGCTTTTTCGTACAACTTAAAGAATTGATTAAGATTTGTAGATGCATTCACATACCCATCAAAGTATGAGTTTATACTATCACTGCGCTGAGTTATGGACATTTCTGCGAAAAATGTGTCTCGGAGATACACAGGGACCCATTGCCTGCGATCGGAGTAAATATCTTGAAGCCACTCGTGATCGCCAAGATCATATTTTTCAACAAGAGAATGCCAGCAGGATTCGAATTCCTCGGTGTATTCCGGCAAGTTTACACACTTGTGGAAGTCGGCTTCAAAATGGGGATGTTGCTGCAACACGTGAGACAATTTCTCCTGGCATTTTTTGAATATATGCCATTTGCAGAAACGATGACGGGTATTTGGGAAAACTTGCGTGATAGCAGACCGAATGACAGTATCATGATCAGTAGTGATGGACACCGGATGGCGACCAGACATAGCCTCCAGCCAGGTATTGAATAACCACATAAATGACGATTCTGATTCATTTATTAGAAAAGCACAACCAAACAAAATAGGTTGTCCATGATGGTTCACCCCTGTGAAGGGCACAAATGGCAATCTATACCTGTTTGACCTGTAAGTAGTGTCGAACGTGACAGTATCTCCAAAATAGGTGTAGTCAGCTCTCGCCTTGGGGTCGGCCCAAAAAACATTACCTGTGTACTGATCCTCGCTTCCCTGCACCCTGTAGAAAAAAGAAGGGTTCTCAGTGTGTTTTTGCCTCAAATAATCCAAGAGCAGCTGAATATCTCCATCAAGACTCCTCTGCCGATTGTTCCGCATGTAATTCCTGCAGTCAACCTCAGTGAACCCCACTTTGTTAATGCCACCATACTCCTTGATGAGGACAGACATGATCCGACGGGGACCCATACCAGCAGCCTGCAAGGTATCAATCAAAGTTTTGGCAGGACCAGAGATTTGTCTGTGGGATCGGAGGCAATGCACCTGGTCAGGTGGAACCAGCTCGTGATTATGCTCTTTGACGAAGCTGGATACGACCCATTTGCCTGAATCCTGTATTTTGACGGACAAGGAGGCCTTGCAACCTACTCGAGTGATGGTCCGTGGCCGCTTAATCTCCCTATTTTTCGTCCGCTTCTCATTCAAGTTTCGAAAACCTTCCTTAGCACAGACAAAAGACCTCTGTATAATAGCCCCGTCCTTCCTCGAGCGACGGGAGGAGCTAACACGAGTACTAAACCCTACACGCCTTGCATACGAGTTGTAGAACGCTTTGGCAGCCTCCTCGGACTCGAATTCCATCCCCTCGTAAGGTTCAAGATCAAGATCCCCCTCAGGAAAGTAAATTTGCATTGGGTAAGCATTATCTCCACTGCCACTTCCAACACCACCTCCAACATTGGATGCCTCATCATCATCCTCGTCATCTCGGGGCTCAATGTCAATATCATCATCTGCCCCTCCTAAACCTATATCAAACTCTAACACTGCATTCTCCATCTCGAATAAAATATTTTAATAACCAATTATAAACCCCAACTCTATAGCAACAACTAGAAAATCCTGCGATACATATATCAAAGTGTAACTTGAATAAGAAACGTGAGCTAACATTCAATTGATTGATAAACCTGTCAAGATTTCATCATACATGTAAACTGAAATAAAATATACAACCAAAAAAGACAAATTACACATACAAACACACAACTTAATTCGCTTTAAAATAACAAAAGAACAACAGTTAATAAACACTTACCCGAATACGTAATTTCTATTCATACAGAAGATTGGGATTGTAACAAATTCGGGCGGTATTCAAAAGCGACTGGCTGAAGAGAATAGCCCTACGTTTGACTCGGATAGGTAAGTTCAAAATTTGGGGATTTTATTAGCGTGAGAAAATATGCTTGCAAAATGCACGTATAAATCGTTTTATTATATTTTTTGGTCGAAAAATAATGCTTCAAATGCAATAATTTGCCTCCATTAGGGTTATCACTTAAATTTGCTAAAAATAGCGTTCATTTTTATAAAATCGACTTTAAAAATTCAACCCATACAAGGGCAATCTATCAATGAAGATTTTTGTCCTTGCTAAGATCTACGATTTAGATTATAATTTACGATCTCTATAGCAAAAAATAAGTATCGATCTCAAACGTATAATTTATTATTTCATTATCAAGTTGGTATTTTTCATCGTCTCACAATATCAACCTACACCGCCTAATGACACAATAGCATAAGTTAGGGCAGCACAAAAAAAATCATGGAATGGCAAATCGAATCAAACCCATTGGTTCGGGTTCATGTGAATTCGGGACTTTTTTCCCTCAAATCGAAACAAATCATTTCAAAATGGTTTGAATTAGGTTTCAATTTTCAATAACCGCATAAAATTAAACCAAACAGAACTTTTTTAAAAAAATAATTTTATTAAATTATAAATTTTCATATATAAATTTTTTTGAAGTACAAATGTATCTTAAGTTTTCAGATTTTACCATGTATACAAATTACAAAATGATACTCAAAATTAGGCCAAGGTACAACCCATTTATTAAAATTAGCCCCAATTAGAAGAAAACCAAGTTCCCATCATCACCGATTCATTAACACTAGATTTTACAAGTAGACGAAAAAAACAATTAGAATCCCAAACCAAACCCTAAATCTTATATTTCTTTAGTCGATTTCGACCAATACGCTACTGGTGTTTCTGGCCAAACAGTTCCCATCATCATCGAAGTCATTGTTATCGTGGCGACTAGTATTTTCGGCTCTAATATCAGGTACATTGTTCGCCTCACTCACTCGTGTATGTTTTTTTACTTTTTTGGGTAGTATTTATTTGATATATATTCAGACAAAACTCTCAAATGTACGAGATCGTTGACAAATAATAAATTATGTGAATTGAGAGCATCATTCCACGAGGAATAATGTTTAATTTCAGTGTACCAATTATTACCAAACTCAATTTAGTGTAAATAAAAGAGATTAATTGTTGGTTTTTTATACTAAATTGTATTGTGAAAGCAATAAAATATGGTCTTTATCAAATTTTATTCAATATTCTTTTCCAAAATATGACAAACATATGTTTAACACAATCCGATCATATTCCTAATCCGAATTCATATAAAAAACATTCATTAAATCATAAGATTACCACGCGCGATTACACACGCCATAAGTATTATTCCTAATACATATTACCCGTGTATTAAATATGCAGTGTTCTACCTATTGTTAATCTCCTAACACTATGAATAGGCAACAAATTATCTAAATGATGGCCAATCATTCAAACAACACAGTGTATATGCATAAGTAATCAAAACCCCAAGAAATAACTAAATTAACGAGTCTTGAATTGAAATTAACAATGAATAAGGTTCATAATTCATCAAATACAAAAGAGAACTTATCCTATCATATTTATAATTGAATTACAAAAGAGAAATTAAATTGACATCATCGGAAAACAAAAAAGAAGAAAGAAGTATGAGAAATCCTTGTTCTTAACTCGAGTCATGAACATGGGTTATGAATCTTCGTTCTCCTTATGTAATTTTTCTTGATTTCCTCCTTAGACTTATTCTTTGCTTTCAAATTATGTAGAATATGATAAGAATTGGATAGAATGGAGGTTGGGGACGTTCTGACCATGATTTGAAATATATAGGATGCCCCAAGATAGTTTCCATGTAGAGTTATATCAAAAGAAGGAAACGAAAATTTTCGCCCTTAGGAATAGGCCATACGCATGGTACTCTATCTTGCGGCCGCATGAAAGGGCTAGATTTGGGACCTATTGGCTCTGGAGACTTTAGTGCAACCGCAAGGCACCCAAGGTGAACCTTGCAGTCGCATGGTTTACTCCAAGTATCAGTTTTCACAATTTATTCGCTAAACTTTTCACAACATTTTTTATCAGTTTTACTTGTGATTTCGTCCATTTAGCTTCCAATTGAACTTGTAGAATCTTCGCTCTTCATTTTGTGTCCCAGTGCAACTATTGGAATGTTGCAAATTAGTCCTCATAATTTTAATTCCGTAATTTTTCTCTATTTTTAATTTGTTTTCTCCAATTCTTCATCAAATTATGAGTTTTACCTATTAACAAAATATATAACAATTAGTAACATTTCATCAAAAGAACTACAAAATCTCATTATTTAAGACCTTGAATAAGTGTAAAAAATACACTTATCAATAAAAAAAAGTACTAGAGTCCTTTGTGAAATTGTGAATTAGAGGACCGATTAAGTTTTTTGAATGTAAAAAAGATTGAGTTCTGTTTTTTTTCCCCCTTTGTTCTAGTATAAATACATAGTTTAATCTGGAAAAAAATAGGTGTGGACCTTGTGGTTTTTATGTAATCTGGAAAAAAAATAGTATAAATCTATGGTCTACTGAATACTTTGCCTATGTAATCTAAGCATCAATTATAAATACTGAAAGTTACGCAATTCGACCATAACAATACCTAGGGGTGAATAGGTATTATATGCGGAATTAAAATCTCATCAACTAATTAGCAACAAGTCACCAATTAATTATCTCTCGATGGTTAATTATGCAGGCAACTTAATCCTAAATTTAAATACCACGGATCATACATTCATAAAATAAGGCAGTAAACGAACAACGGTATGATCACGGAAAAACCCAACTGGGAAAAACTCTAGGCACTTTGTCAATCAATCCATTATAAACGAATTTAACAACTTACAGTCTACCAGACTAAATGACCCGTACTATCTGATCTCCCGACTGCCTTCCTTACAACTCTTCATGGATCCCGTGCTCCCCTGCACCAATCCTTAGTTGCAGTTGTCAAAGCTCTCCATAGAATCTGCTACCCTACAGTACTCCTAGCATTGTGAATTCGCTTATCTCGGTAGATCACCAAAGAACAACCCGTTCTTCACATACAGGAACTCCTGTCAACTTCCTTTGAACTTCAGAACTCTGATCATATGTAGAGGAAGTAGTGGTTTTGTATTTGAATTATGGAATTGATGTTTTTATCTCAGAAGATCACTCATAGATGAAGGTTGAAGGATATGATACGGAGAAATCACTATCTGATTTGTTTCTCTCAGTATTCAACGTTAAAAAAATGTGCAAGTGAGTTCTGATATTTATAGGTAGGTCAAGAAACGAATGAGCCGAGTAAAAAGCCTTGAAATCGCGAAATAAAAATTTCCCGGACAGCATTGTCGCTCGAGTGAGAGCACAGAGACAATCGAGAGACAGCCTGTCGCTCGAGCGAAGGAGGGGCGACAGTCAGGCGAATGAGTTTCTGCTTTTGTAGCTCGAATCAAACCTTGGCGATAGTGAAGCGAAAATCCGCGCCGTTTTCCTCATTGTTCCAAACTCGAAAACCTAGACCTACTAACTAATTTTGGAACATATTGCACATAACTCCTTGAACTTTTACATCCTATCAAATTAAGTCCCTTTGTCCACAGAATTTACCAATTACAAAACCAGCTAAAACCTAACAAATACTATGTTTCCTACTTGACCTGCTTCGTTTATTTGGTTTCCACGTAAACTTCTTCTAGGGTTGAGGTTTAAAGTGGGGAATTGTTTCCTCAAAACCATTATTGGCATGCACTTAAAGTTAATATACTAAACTTCAATTTTGTTAGAGATTCAACAGGTTTCATGTTTTGGGTTAATTTTTCCACTTTTGTCAATTTCTGCGTTGAAACATCATCTGCAAAATGTCCATTTTATTGATACAGACATAGGTTAGATGGCGGAGCTTTCTGATAATTTGCTGTTAAAAGTATAACCAAGTCAGCTATTAAAACATCTACTTTTTACTTTCTATGTTCAGAACACTTGTTTGGTTGTTTGGTAAAGCTTTGCCAAACAAGCTTTACCAAACAATTATTTGCTGGAAAAAACTATATGTTCGTTCTTCTCCTTAGCTAGTTATCACTTACCTGTATTGCAATGGTTCTTGACCCGAGATGCAAGTTAGAACTTCCTAAAGTCGAGCTTGAACTAATTTACAATGTAGAAATTGCAAAAATGTTGTTAAAAGAGACACTCCACGGGTTGTATGCATGCTATCAAGAAATTGCGACTCCAGTCACTCCATCATCAACTTCATCAGAGGAGACTACTAAAAGTAGTAGCTCAAGTCCTTCACAACCTGCTTTAGGTCTTTCTAAACATATTCCTTCTATTTTTAAAGTTAGACTTATGCAAAACATGCAATCTGAGAATAATGATTTGGTGATTATTTGTTTGACCGTTGTGAAGATTTGCGATCCCAATTTTGATATATTATCATGATGAAAATTGAATGCGCGCAAGTACAAAATTGCCTCCCAAATTGTCAAAGATGTATTAGTAATTCAAATATCCACCGTTGTTTCGGACTCAGCATTTTTCACAAGTGGTAGGATTCTCGATTCCTTTAGAAGTTCATTAGGTGCAAAAATGGTTGAGGCCTTAATATACATGAAGAATTGGTTGCATAGCAGCAAGGAACCTATAATGCTTCGTCAATATTTGGATGAAGTAGAGACATTGGATGACTTGAAAAAAGCTATAAAAGGTGACATTTATTTTTTATTATCAATTTTGATATTTCTATGCATATTGGTTTTTAATTGCTCGTCCATATCACTAATAAAGACTAATGAATATTTTTTTTATATTTTTTCATATTATACAAAAGTCGAATCATGTGTTACAATATGGGATATTGATTCAATTATTATCAAATGAGAGGTTAGAACACAATTTTTATACTCATGTTCTTATTCTGATATTGTTGTTGGTAAAAGTTTGAGTGGAGAAAGCCATTGGCAGTTTGTTAGATACTAACTTACTACTATTTTTTTTGCCTTTTTGTTTGTATTTCGAATTTCAAACAATATAAATGTAATTTAACATTATTAGTTCTCGTTAAAACTTATATGATAACTTGTTTTAATATATTACTACAATGTGGATAGGTAAACGCGCAGATTAAAATCGAACCAAACCACAAATAATGGTTTGATTTAAAAAATAAAAAGTTTGATTTGGGTTGGAAAAAATTCAAATCGTGTGAAATGGTTTTAGTTGAAAATATGGCACAAACCGTCCAAATCAAATCCTGTTCACCCCTAACATAAGTAGTATGTGACGAATTACGTCATTTTCGTTAAGCAAGAAGCAAAATCTTCAACATCCCTCTAACCCCTCTCCTGCCAATGAGTACATCTCGACTACATCGAACCAAGCTCTCCACCATAAGGACAACAAAGTGCAACGAACATTGTTGAGACAACCTCGAAACCCCAAATGTACCATCCTCGACAGAAGTGGATATGAACAATGGCGAAACAAGCGATTGACAAATGAGACGTACGTTATGGCTAGGTACCATGAAGAGCGAATTTCCGTTTGATCGATTTTTTCATTTTCGCATGACGAGAGAAATGACGTTTAGGACTTCTCAATCATTTGTATACATTTTTAGCAAGAGTTATGCTCGCTAGTTAGGGTACTACGTACATTGTCAAAATAAATAAATAAACATTTACCTAAAGTATGTTTATATCAGACATTTTTCTACTCAAATCTATAAAAACAAATTCCACCACAATTTCCTCTATTTATTAACATGTTTATTTTCTTTTTAATTTTTTAAAATAAAAATAAAAACATTTATTAAACCCTGTGTGATGGCCACTTTTTTTCAAAAACAATGTTTTGAATAGTGATTTTTAGAAGAATGCGTGGTAAAAAAAGTAAGAAAATTTTTTGAATTTACGTGTAGAATATTTTATTATGTAAATATGTGTGATCAAAAATGAACATGTAGAAAAAAATTCAAATAATGTCCTTTGGCCCGTCCGTGTATACTAGATATAACCCATAACCCAAGTCCTGAATCAATTATGTTCAATCCGATTATATTCAATTTTAACCTTTTTTATAGACTCAAAACATTTATACAATCGAAAAAAAAAATCGAGATCGAGTTGAATTATGTCCACCGTAGTAAACCATTAATCATGCTCACAGATGTGATGTCCTAAAAAGATTCTCAACACGCGACTGAACTTTTCAAAAAAGAGAATGTAAATCATTCTGAGTTCCCCCTAGGGATGGCAACGGGGCGGGGCACCCCTATCCCGCCCCGTCCCCCCACTCCCCCGCTTCGCCCCGCCCCGTGCCCCGCCCCGTCTAAGACGGGGCGGGGCGGGGC
>CAIGRM010015015.1:0-14107 GCA_903798335.1 Fraxinus albicans
CCACACGCGAAGAATTAGATGACTGTCTACTCGATCCAGCCCTTAAACTCTCACCCCACTCATGTCTCTGACAGGATAAAACAATCAAATCCTTATTTATAAATTCGATGCAACTGTCATCGATGCAAATATTTGTCAACAATGACTTGTTTGATTTCTTCACTTAAAACTCAAAGTTGTATTTTAATACAATATGATGCACAACTTCCTGCAAATCTTTCTTTGTTTCAAATGGTTACTCGACATGCAAATCCTCATCATCGGGATCCACACGCGAAGAATTAGATGACGGTTTACTCGATCCAGCCCTTGAACTTTCACCCCACTCATGTCTCTGACGGGATAAAATAATCAAATCCTCATTTATAAATTTATTTTCATTCTCGCTATCCTAAACTACTAAGGGAATTCTGTGAATAACAGGGAGATCACGATAAGGAAAAATTGTTTCGAGAATAACCACATCATTCTCACAAGCTATCTCCGCTGTATCTAAAAAATAATAAATTTGTGACCCTCTCCATAAGAATCTTTATGCTTACCTACGGCGACATTCTTCCTCATTAAATTCACGTAAAGAGGAATTGCATGCATTTTGTTTAATTGAAATAGATAATTCACTTCAGTATCAGAAGTAACATTTATATGTGGAATCAGAATGGATGAATACTCGTTGAACTGAAATCTTAGTTCCATATTGTATTGAGAGGGATCGACTTTTAGTCTGTTTTGTAAATCATGGTATATTTCTCCATATGATGTACTCGATATTATGAAAATTGGAATACCACCATTATATCACTTGTCCATTTCCATACTTATCGATATTTTTCATTCAATTCAAATCGCAAAAATAACAAACCGGAATTATAGCTATATCTGCATGACGAAACATAACTTTTAATTATAAGAAAAAAATAGCCAGACCAGCTATTAACAGTCAGCCGAGACTAACAGTCGGGTTGGCTGACTATTGTGCATTGCCATGAATTTTATATGAAAGAATATACATGCAGATGAATTTTTTTCTTGTTTATACTTTAAAAAATTATAGATCTGTTAAAAAAATTATTTACATGTTAATCAATGTCGAAATAAGATTTATCGATTAAAAAAGTATACTAATTTTATTAAAACGAAATTAAACATACATAAATATACTTATCGTTTCGAAGTGATAGATGTAAAAAATATTTTTTTGTTCAGCGTTTGATAAGTTTATAAGATTTTGACGTTGAAGCGAATGTAAAATGAGATAATTTTTATTTGTGTTGAAATAAACAGATAAAAAAAGTTAGCTGATTTTGAAATTTTAAGTGAGAAATGTATAATTTTTATTTGTTAACTAAAATGGTAGTATTATTTTTTAAACAAAATAATATTTTGTAATTGTATAACATATTTAAGGCTATTTTTTATCTTTTAACTCCAAAAATGCTATTGTGAAAATATGCAATTTTTGAAAATTCAAAGTGGAAATTTAAAGGTACCCATGTTGTATTGAATGTAAAACACAAGTCCAAACATCCTATATTTCTGTAACTGTACAATCTTCCCTGTTTCATCTTTCGGCATTAATCTTTCCTCAAAAAATCCATCGCAAAACCCTAACAATCTAAAACAGACTGTGCTTCTAGTCTCATTCAAAGTCATATAAATTTCTCAGAAGTATATACAAATTGAAGAGAAAGGAGAAGAAAATAGAGATGGAATCTCAATCTGGCCAAGGCAACGAAGATTCAATTGCAGCAATCAAAGACATGAGACAGCAGCTAGAATCCCGTGCTGAAACCATTCACACGACACAGCTAGACCTTATTGCCTCCCTTCAAACCCTAGTTCCAGATATCGTTTCCTCGCTCGATCTTTCTCTCAAAACTATCTCTACTTTCAACAACAAACCCTTTACTCCCCTCCCCAAGAATCTTCCCTCGAAACCCAGTTTTGATAAAGCCCACATTCCCAAATTACCCCACGAGAACACTAAAATGCTCCCTTCTGCCTCTCTTGCAAAGCTCTCGGAGAAAGAGAATGAGAGGGCATTGATAGAGGAGAGTGGAGGGCCGCTTTCGGTGGTCAGGTCGATGGTGGCGGTTTGTTTACAAGAGAGGGTTCCGTTTAATCCGATTGATTCCTCTACAGTGTTGAGGAAGTTGGAGAACGATGCTTCGGCCACGGTGGCTGAGAAGGCGGCTCTCAGGGAACTGGGTGGTGAGTCAGGATCGATTTTAGCTGTGGAGATGGCGTTGAGGTCAATGGCTGAGGATAACGGTGGAGTGGAGTTGGAGGAGTTTGTTGTGAGTGGGAAATCACGGGTTATGGTGATGAATATCGACAGGACTAGGCTTTTGAAAGAGTTACCTGAAATTAAGCAGTTGAATGAGGAGAGTTCTAATGATGGAAATAGGATTAGTGATGTGGCAAAGGCTGGAGAGAGTGTGAGTGGTGGAGGGGGTTTTGGCATGGGGAGGGGAATGCCCGAGATGTGGATGGGAGGACCGATGATGATGGGGCATAGGGGTGGTGGGCCTAGAGGGACGGGAATGATAGGGGTTCCGAGAGGTGTTGGAGTGCCGCCTCCTATGCATAGGCAGCCTTCAATGGGGCCGAATGGGTCGCAAGGCGGGGGAATGAGTACACCTTTGCAGAAGCCTAGGACAGAGGAGGATGATATGAAGGATCTCGAGGCTTTATTGAATAAAAAGAGTTTCCGGGAAATGCAGAAGTCAAAAACTGGGGAAGAGCTTTTGGACCTAATTCACAGACCGACTGCTAAGGAAACTGCTGTGGCTGCAAAGGTAACTGTTTGTTTTAAAAAGATTTTATTTTGAATATCGTAATATTTGACTCTTAATCCATTTTGATTGTCATGGTTTAAAAGATTTCATATTTGTCACCTGTGTGCGAAGTTGATTTGCACATCTTATTGTTCATGGTAGGTTTTGGAATTACTGTAACATACAAACATTTAGTTGTGATACTATGTCAAACTTGCTGACTTGGATCTTCACATAGCAATTTCTAGTTTTCACAAGATCAAAACCATAGCTATATCCTTTGTTATCTTCGGTGTTCCATTGCTGATCTGTTGTCGTATTGAGCATTTACTTGCAAAATTGGCTACTCTTCATGGTGGCGTAATTGGACTTTTGATATTGATCCGACTCTTTGCTTCTGGTTTTTGTTTCAGTTCAAAAGCAAAGGTGGTTCCCAAGTAAAAGAGTACTGTTCAGCATTAACAAAAGAAGATTGCCGACGTCAGTCTGGTTCCTTCATTGCTTGTGACAAGGTCAGTGTAGGGTCAGTTTATGCATAATTAACTGGTAGATAGTCTGAAAAGAAAGTCTCATACTATCCAGTCAGGTGTTGACACTGTGAAAGAAAATAGAAGTATCTTGATGTCCACTAATGTTTTAAATGAATCTGTTACCTAATAGGTTCATTTTCGACGCATAATTGCTCTTCATACTGATGTTAATTTGGGGGATTGTTCTTTTCTCGACACCTGTCGTCACATGAAGGTAAATTTGTCATCGATGTTATAATTCTTCTGAAGATCTACTTTGGTTGTCTGCTGAATCAAATTTTTGTTACTTGCACATAATGATAGACATGCAAGTATGTCCATTACGAGCTCGACTCAACTCCAGATGTATCGCCTGTGATGATGGGGCAAGCTAGTTTACCTCCCCAAAAGCCACTGAAGGCTCATTATTGTTCAGAAGTAGAGCTCGGAGAACCACAATGGATTAATTGTGATATACGTTCATTTAGAATGGACATTTTAGGGCAATTTGGAGTTATAATGGCTGATCCACCCTGGGATATTCATATGGAATTGCCATATGGGACAATGGCTGATGATGAAATGCGCACTCTCAATGTTCCTGCATTACAGACTGATGGTCTGATATTTCTTTGGGTTACTGGGCGAGCAATGGAGCTTGGACGTGAATGGTATGCCACTTTTGCCTGTGATGCTTTCATAATTTTAAAAAAGATATATTTCGTAAGATGGTCCTAAAATATCGCTGGAAGAGACACTGTACATGTTTATAATGTGCTAACAAATATATCTCTACAGAAATGATAAAAAGCCTTGTTCCCACTAAATTTGAGGTTGGCTACATGAATCTTTTTTTTTTTTTTTTATAACTCTGTTCAGTTTGTTGCTATTCTTATGGAAGATCGAAAACAACTAAATCCTTAGCAATTGCAAGTGACGTTAGTTTTGGTCTCCTCTTCTTTAGTTCTACACAAAACCAAGAGACACGAGTAGTTTCATTTCTGAGTTTAATCTGACATTAGATATTTTGTGTGAAGTGTAATATTTGTCAAAAAAACACGTGTTCTTTCCAACTTGTGTAAGGTTGGATGCACAAAATGATGTAAAAACAACCCAATCATTTACACGAGCCTTAATATTTTTAAATCTTATGGCAGATAGCTAAATGACTACTCGAGCGTGGAGCCCCACTTGACTCGGCTGAATGTTATTAATCTTTAAAATTAATTATCAAATTCTGCTTTATTGGGTACATGTTTTGTACAGCAGTTACAATAAGATTTTTAATCTGTCATAAATTATGGCAAAGGCATTAATAAGCATCTTATGAAAAAGATTCAGACTTCTACAGTTCTATAACTTGGAAGAATCTCAGCAAAACTTGTAATTCAGGGAATTTAAATCCATAATCTGTACTGAATGGAACATATGTCATGCAAGAATGCAAGTTGTTGCATTAAGTCATTACCTGCTTGATTCAATACCTCAGTAAGCCTAGTATAGTGCTTAGGATGTAATTAACTGGATACCATTGCTTTTACATGATAAATGTACTGTTGCCATCTAATTCTCTTGAATTTATTTCCGCCTTGTAGTTTGGAACTTTGGGGATACAAGCGTGTTGAAGAGATCATCTGGGTGAAGACCAATCAACTTCAGCGAATTATCAGAACTGGTCGCACTGGCCATTGGCTCAATCATAGCAAGGAGCATTGCCTTGTTGGAGTGAAGGGCAACCCAGAAGTAAATAGGAATATTGATACTGATGTCATTGTTGCTGAAGTTCGAGAAACAAGTCGTAAACCAGATGAGGTGAGTAGACCTCCATTGTGCAATTAAGTAGAGCTCTAAGTAGTTTCTTGCATATGATCACCTGCTCATTGTGGATTTCCACATCCTGATGATACTGACCTTCACGGTTCTGTTGTATGCATCGCTTGTGACTTCCTGATATAAATTTTGCTAATAGAGTTGCGTGACATTTTGCAGATGTATGCCATGCTAGAAAGGATAAGTCCGAGGACAAGAAAGCTGGAATTGTTTGCTAGGATGCACAACGTACATGCTGGGTATGTTTCTTGTTAATCTTTATATCTTCTGTTAGAAGTATTGAAATTAGTTGTGCAATTGAAAATAACTAAAGAGCATTTGCAATAGTTGCTCTACCTGCAGAGTATTCGTCATTTTTGCGTTATACCTGTCTCCTGAACCTTTCATAGCTTTTTCAGGAAAATCCCTGTTCTAGATGATTCTCCTTTGATTCTATACTGGTTTACCTTTCCTTTCCTTTCATTTGCCTTTCTTCAACCTGTGATTCAATGTCATTCATCTTTGCTTTAGTTAATATGAATGCTTGTGCCATCTCTTTTTCATTGATGATTATAGACCTGTAATCTTCAAAATAAACGATCCTCAATTTGTTGTGTCGTTTTAAAAAATCTCGAAAGCTTCTGAAATGATATTTGATTATTTGTGTATCGAATCACCTTGATTATCAGGTGGATATCACTTGGTAATCAGTTGCAAGGAGTACGGTTGGTGGATGAAGGACTGCGAGCAAGATTTAAGGCTGCGTACCCTGATGTGGAGGTGCAGCCAGCATCACCACCAAGGGCCAGTCCAATGGAAGTGGAAGCTAGTGCTCCTCAAATGAGGACACCATTTGTCGAAGGTGAAACAAAATTATCAGGAAATCAATTTGCAGAGCCTGCTGGTTCAGCAGCAGCCTATCCATTTGAAGCAAAGCCTATGAATGTTGATGGAGAGATGATAAGCTAGTTAGCCGTTATTTGAGATCATGAGTAATTTGGCATCAGATTATTTATAATTTTGTTTAAGATTATATATAATCAATGCCTGTAACAGGTGAACAAACTTTAATTGAAGTAGCAAGTTTTTAGTCTTTGATGCCAGCTAATTGATTGTGTAATTTAAGCAGATAATGACCTGAGAAATATAATATTAGCAACTAATGTTTTATAAAACTAAACACGGAATTTATTTTTATTGGGAGGAGAGAGAGAGAGAGAGAAAGTGGGAGCTACGAGTAAAGGGCGAACTTTGTTCGTGGTCACTGTACTTTGAGCCAAGTTCTAGTTGAGTCACTATAGTTTTTTGAGTCA
This sequence comes from Fraxinus albicans, assembly GCA_903798335.1. Lineage (NCBI taxonomy): Eukaryota > Viridiplantae > Streptophyta > Magnoliopsida > Lamiales > Oleaceae > Fraxinus > Fraxinus albicans. The sequence continues at coordinate 6,409 of CAIGRM010015015.1, forward strand.
CTATATTTCAGTCACTGTACTTTAGTTTAGGCTAATTTGTATAATTTCGTTGCATTGTTTAACGCTAATGTGATAGTTATATGTTAACGATCATCCATTGTGGTTGTCAAAAAATAACATAGACGAAGTATACAATCGAAAAATCTGATTTTTTTTTTTCTAAATATTCATTTTCAACCACACGTGTAAAAAATAAATATTCTGAATAAATTTTTTTATACTTTGTAGCTACACATTCTTTAAAAATTCACTGTTTAAAACATTATTTCTGGTAAATAATGGCTACCAAACAAGAAGTTGAGATTCGTCGTCCATCCAATTAATTATTGATACTTCATTTTAAATTAACATGTCATCAATTTGGTGGGTTAGTGGTGAAATTAATGAAGGTAAATTGAAGATGACATGTTAATTTAAAAATAATGTATCAATAATTAATTGGATGGACAATAAATTGAATTGAACAGGGGCTTAGCGTGTGAGCCAAACGTCAAACTATGTGACAAAATTGAATTAGTTGGTCTAAATTGAGCCAATTAAAGCATGGTAATCCAATCGACAAATAGAAGTATAATGAAGCCATTGTTTGGTCCAGATTAAAATTTGATTTTAATCCAAGTCAAAGTCAAACAATCAACATTAACCACATCTTTCATGGGTCCCACAACTTTTCAACCACACATTTCAAAAACTTCGATCACAATCTGCTAAAAATCTAATTTTAATCCCCACAAAACACCCTCGAAATTGAATTAAAGTCTGCAAATGAAATTCGGTCAATAGGGTATCATTCTCTTTATGTCCGTCGGAATGTGACTCCTCGGAAAGGCCGAAAGAGAGAGAAAAGGGGAAATAAAGTGTGAACGACAAAACGAATCTGGAGAAAAAATATATCCTTCAATAGTATCAAATAACTCTTTCTACAAATCAAAGAATACAACAAAGTCGAAAACAAAAACATTAAAGAAACAATAACATAACATGATATGACATGATGATGGCTCATGGCTATATAATTTATCTTGCTTGAAGCAGAAGTGATGCCAAAAATCCAGTTAGTACTGACATCAAAATTGGGATTTTGAGCAGTGGTGCAGCAGAAGCCTGTACTGGAATCGACCCAAAAACAGTAGGATAAGAGGGAGAAGGAGCAGATGCCGGCGAAACTGCAGCAGAAGATCCATTCCCAGACACAGAAATGTATAGTTTCTGTGATTTTTGACAGTGCCCATCAACTCCACTCGTCAAGTAAAACTCCCCAGGCGCAGTTATATTGAAGAGGGAATTTCCATTATCCATGGACAAGATTGGATCTTTCAAGTTGCAGCTATTGTAGGATTCTTCTGTCACTTGTATGACAGAATCTTGACTTGGAGGGTACAAGAAAACTGCACAAACATCATCATCAGTAAATGAAAAAAAGCTAAATAAGAAATACATTATACAAATGTTAGATCAACTTACAGAGGGAATCTCCAATCTTGAACTCAAGGTTCTTGGACCATTTAGAGTAGACATTTGGATTTGATTCAGTGGGAATGCCCCAAGCGTCTAAATCTCCAACTTGGTAAATTTTGCCATGGACACTGGATTGAATCAACGCGAGAAACTGAAGAGCATAGAAAAAATAGTATCTCGGAATTCTAAATGTAGACATATCTATTACCTTCTCTGCCACTCTTTGCCTTTTGTCAAAATCTAGAGAGGGAGACCCTAAAGTTTAAGAGGAATGTGGTTGGCCAGACAATGTATAAAACCATTGCTCTGATTGGTAGAGATAAACAAGACAAGTGCGCGGAGTGAATTTACTATAATGACCCTTATTTGAAAAGTTCTAGTTGACATTCAGGAATTGAGCATGAGGGTACAGGGAGGGAATAAGTCAATTATTTGAATGACAATGGCTCGTGGTATAGCTGGACAATCTAAAAAACTGGATGCAGCTCAACATGGGAGGAATGTGATTTGTCATGTCATCAACTATCATGTGGAATCAATATTTGTAAAAAATATTTCAACTTGATAATTCGAATTATGTTCATTTCTAGCCCGAAATTAAATGGATAATCCCATTTGGGAACTTTGTTCGAGTGTTTTTTTTTGTGCATCCCCATAAAGACGGTGGCATGTTACAACTTCACAATAACTCTGTTCACGAGTTATTTTAAATAGTTGAAAATTTTGGGCTTCGACATTTTTTTTTAAACTCCAAATGAAGGTGTTGGGATGTCCACATTCTCTTGTCAATATAGACCCTTCGAAAAAGCCTAGTGTGAGATCTATTTGTGAATCTTTATACTAATCACATGAGATGTTTCAAGTAGTAGACCATCTAAGTTACTCATTGGAAACAATATTTTATCTCATTTATTTGTATGCTTTCAACTTTTCTTCCCATCTAAGTCCTACAAATCAAAATCAATGTTTTTCTTTCATCAGCAATTTTCAGAGACAAAAACGGGTGCGCATGTTATACAATTAATTTAGATAATAACTGACCTGGTATAACCCGGAGTCCGTGATTCCTTTGACAATTCATATATCTCGCACCTCTCCACTGAGTAGGAAGAGGCCTTTGGCTCTTGAATCTATCACGAGCTACCGCCAAAGCTTGGATCCACCAATTTTTGCTTCGGTTATCCCAAACCATAGGGTAGTATAATCTCATTAGTTATACTAACAAGACATATAGATGGTGAAGGTGTTACATTATCCCATTTGTTCATTCTGTTTTGAGGTTATGAATCCAAAATGCTTCTAAATATAGAGAGAAACTATTTTGAATTGAAGATCAATGCTCAATAGAATCTACAACCTCACAGTTCATGGACAAACAAGGCATAAAGGAGGTGAGGAACATATAGAGCTTGTTTAGTTATCTTTTGACATGGTATCAGTTGCCTTCTATTTAAATCTATAAATTTTGTATACAAGGATCTATAAGAAGGAAAACGCACTTGGGCAATGTGGTTTCAACAATTTCTTCCCATTGCAAGGAAATAGTAATCGCAGCCGTTTCTGTATAGGCAGTGGCTGAAAATTTAGCACAGACAGGACGCTTCAGAATCTGCAGAAATTCAGCTACTTGAATCTGGCTCTTGGATCAAATCCATCTCAGCCATCCATTTGAATTTTGCTTGGCTATAAATGATTGTGCAACTCATTATATAGCTAGAGAAAGACACGTTGTGAGATTGTGTGATTTCACTTATAATTGTACAAAGTTCTTTTTGAACATAAAGAAGACATTTTCCGAACCGTTCTTCTACATTCTTGTCATTATTTCTTAAGTTCGGTTGCAGTTCTTTACATGGTTAAATTCGTGGGTTAAAGGACCGAGTCAAGGTGTTTTTGCCCAGGCAAGAACCTGGCAACATGAAGAGTAGTGATGCTTGATGCGGTTGACAAAAACACCAAGCCCGTGACAAGTGGTGTCAGAGCATAGGTAAGCTCAACAATGAAAGTTATTACAATGACGACCCTAGAGATGCTGCTGAAACTAGGATTGAGGAGAGGAGGCGTGATGTTTCCTCCGCTGGGGGGAAGTCGATGCAAAGAGACAAGAGCAAGGCCCGGGATACAGCTTCTATCGAAGAGAAACTGGTCCAGATTTTTGCTGGTGTTGATGAGCTTGTGGAGACCCTCGGCCTCGAACATTCATTCGAAACATTGAAAAACCATACCATTGGTCAGTTTGAAGCTATCAAAGGTGACATCCAAGTGGTGATTCTAAAATTAAGGTTTGTAAAATTCGAATGAATTCTATAAAAGTTTTTAAATAAATATCTACAAAAGTTCTTTGAACTCTACAAAAAAGTCTCAAAAAATCTTTAAAAAATCAAATTCAGTAGTAAAGACAAAATTTTTAAGACATATAGATGAGGACTATGATGCAAGAGTGGCTGTTCGACCTTGAGCAGTCCTATTAACCTCTTAGGTTGATTAAACCCTCTTACTCTGGCAATTGACCTCCTTAATTGTCGACCACTTCACGGTGAGATGGTCGACTCGACCTGCCTATATAGTCTAATAATGTTTTAGATTTCTTTTATTTTTATCCCTTCTTAAAAAGTCTTGTATTTGACCTTAGCTCATTAATTTTTTTTTATTTTTAAAAAAAAATTCATTTGACTTTATTTTCAAGTTTCTAAAAGAATTTATCTGTACAAAAGTTAAAAATAACTTTATCTAAATTATTAAATAAGATTTAAGTTATGGTACTATCTACATTATGAAACTATGATCTTGAAATTCGTTAATTTGTTTCAAACTCTAAAAACATTTATGAAGTTCATATAAATTTATTAAGTAGAACTTGTTTACTTGAAAATTGAAATTATGAAAAATATTCTTATTTTGCATTTCGAAAACTTGAAAATTATATAATTGACTAATGGCAGAAACTATTAAGTAAATATAATTTTTTTAAAATCTTAGATTTTGATACGTATTATTTTAATTATTAAAATTTTAAAATAATATTAAAAATAAGAAAACGTTTTTTACTCCTAAATCTATCCTAGGCTCGCTTAAATTCTTAAAGTTGGAAGCTTCACTTCCACGCCTAACTATGTTTCACGCTTTTTAGAACATTGATCTGTGTAAAATTTGTAGGATAAGTAATTTTGAGATCAATTATTACTTGTTATAAGAGCCTATTATTTTTCTGGATCAATAGATTTAGCCAACTATGACAGCCACAACAGCCATCTTCATCTTCAACCCTTCACTACTCACGTCTTCGAGCCCAAAAACACTGTATATCACAGCACAACACCCTAAGATATCATTATCTTCAATTACGCGAGCACTAACGGTGAAGTGCAGCAAAAATGGTAGCCCGGGACGTATCAGTGGCGAAAATGGGGGCAATTTCAAGGACATTTTGTCAGGTATGGTGGACGAGAGAGTAGAGGAATTGTTGAACAAAGAAGAGAACCAGGTTTTGTTGGATGGACTGGAGAAAGCTACCCAGAGAGTTGAAATGGCCAAGAGAGAGCTTGCTGAGATTGAAAAGCAAGAAATTGAAGCTAAGATGATGAGGGATTATATCAATCAACTAGAAGCAAAAGCCTCAGAGGTAAATATTGCACTCTAATTGCTTGTTATATTTCCTCTGTGAGACTTATTTATTGATGTGCCTACTAATGTCAGGATGATTGATCAAGATATCTAACATTCAACTGCTCTGAATTGTTATGAATTAAACGAATAATTTGTGCTATATTGAGCAATTAACAACGTGAAATAGGAAAACCGATACAAAGAAACACACGTTTTAATCTGGTTCACCCCGAATGCGAGAGCTGCGTCCACAGGAATTGCTGCAATATTGCACCATATCCCAAGAGAATTACATTTACAATGTATTTTGGACTCAAGCCTCCCTCTACTGTTTACTATGACACATAAAATGGAGGCTTGCTCTTACATTCTTTTTATAGGAGGAATATATTAGGGCAACCTAAGAAATGTGTGAACCTACGCGAATCAAATGATTTGCAAAATATTTCAATGTTAGTTAATGAAATTGTCCGATTGAGAAGATGCTCTACCCTAAGCCCAGCATGAGCTGCTCACAATTGGCTCTTCATAACCTGCACTTTTATGCAGGTCTAATCACTTCACGGTCTTGCCTCAAATTTTTTTTTGATCAATTGAGGTAGTTTGTATTGTTAAAACTAATGCTTTTGGATCCAAAAATTGTCCCACTTATATTCCTTGATTCAGCAGTTAAAACTCAACAAATTGCTGGAGAATACTGATCGGTATGTCAATTGCAGATAGCAGAATGCCAGAAAGAAATATTACAAGCAAGAGCAATGGTCGAGGAAGCAGAGCAATCTTTAACTCTCGATGGTGGCAGAGGCATGGTTTCGGAAAGTGAAGTTATGTACAAAAATGAGGAAAGATTGGAGTCTATTAAAGCTGCGTTAATTTCTGCCGTTATTGGCACCTTTGCAGGGCTCCCGATATCCTTAACTCGGGTTACAAACTATTCCGAGCTAATACTTCCTCTAGCAATCACATTTGCTAGTTGTGCATTATATGGGGTAACATTCCGGTATGCAATCAGAAGAGACTTGGATGATTCCCACCTTAAATCAGGAACATGTGCAGCTTTTGGCATCATCAAAGGTACTTGTCTTGTGAAATTACTAGCAATAACGGTAATTTAGGACGATTAGTGGATCAAATTCTAGAATCATGTGTGCTGGTTTCTGAGTGCAGGCCTCGCTACACTGGAAGGTGGACCGCCACTGCAGCTGGACGCGGACAGCTTAATATCGCATGCTTTTGATGGTGCAGTTTATGTCTCGGAAAATCTTTTGATTTTCGTATTCGCTGCTGTTGGCCTGGATTTCTTCATTAAGTTGCGAATTTTAAGCCCATTTCCAATTGATCGATCAGTTCCAAAGACATAAAACTTCCAAGGGTTTTTCTTGTAAGGATACTTGATTTGGGAACAACACGCATGATATGCATGTTTAGGAGCTTTATTTTATAAAATTTGGTTTAATTTCCCGATTCTGCACTAAAAGCAGCTAATTTTCGTTTGAACCAACCAAATATAGAAGGCAGGCAATAGATTAATACACTACAAATCTACATGAACAACAACAAACTCTCACTGGTTCATAAAATAGAAGGACTCCCAAGCGAAAATGTCGCTTACAGGCACCAAATTATCAAAGTTATCGTGCCAGCAAGAATGTTACTCTTTCCCGGCGAAAAATGTGTAAGCTAATTGAATTGCGTTAATTCGCACGAACAAAAATTCCCATGAATCAGCCATATGTCCACCCTATCTTGACGGTCGATCTTTGTCTCGATAGTCTTATTGCAATACTATAAGGGAGATTCTCTCTTACAGTCTCCAAACATTACTACTTATCCCCATTCATTTTCTTTGTCGCATTTAGGTTTCCAAATTGTCTTTCTTTGTAACAACAAATAGACATGAACCGTTTAACTTTCCATCAAATAGTCACTTGAAAAGAACATGATTCATTACTTCTGGGATATTTATTTCTACCCATAAGATAAGCTCCCGTCGCTCTTTTTAGTGACTTTTTGACGGAAAGTTGAATGCATTCCGTCCACTTGTCCGCACCACAAACAAAAAATTAGGGACCCAAAAGAGATGAAAAAATGAATAAGGATCCAAGTGAAACAAGTTGTAATGGTTAGGAACTGTGGGTGAGAATTTCCCTTCGAGCGCATTTGATTACCAATATTTTACATGTAAAATGTGTTTTTTCTACTCAAATTTTTATTTTTGTATTGTTTGATTGATATTTTTTTGTCATAGAAAATATTTTCCTACTTTTGGTCATATGACCATATTTTTCTTCAAAATCAAGAAACATATTTTCTTTAGGAAAGTAGGATTTTTTGTTGCTGAATTCACCATATTTCTCTCTCTTATCTATCACATCTCTTAGTCAACCCATCAATAAAAAGTGGACAAGTATGATATTTTGTCGGTTGAAAACTAAATCAATTAAATATATTAAATTAATAAGTTTTACACAAATAATTTCTAGACAATAGAATTCGTTAAAATTTATTTATTTTTTATACAAATTTCATATTCGCGATCATAATGCCAAAAATTGTGTGGTTTAAAAAGAGGAATAGAGGCAGGCCAAGCCGACAACATTTTCTTATAAACTAATTGAACACGACGAAAGCTAAA
>CAIGRM010015034.1:0-18457 GCA_903798335.1 Fraxinus albicans
TCTGACGGTGAATGGGGCTTTATTGATTGTTTTCGTTAACTTAATTTTCATGGTTATTAATTACGTTATTTACAATTCTTTAAATACAAAATCCCCCTATCATTGTACGAAATATAAAATATTGAATTACATACTTTTCGTGGGATCGACCCTTACTTCCACTACTACATTAGTTTTAGAGGTTAAAGTATTACTTTTGGGTGTCTGCGACCGTACACACCACTCTCCTATATAACCGTGATTTTAGACCTAAATTTCTCAGACAAGGATCTAAGGATTTTCTGATAATCTTAAGCTCGGGAATTCTTTCACCTAGGTTGAAGCTAAAATTCACTATATCATTCAAGCTTGCATATAAATCATCGAAAGTCTCATCTTCCTTTATCATAATATTTTCAAACCTAGTGGTTAACGTCTATAATTTAGAATTCTTAACAACCTGAGTTTAGTCATGTGGTTTGTAAAAATTTTCGAACTTGTTTAGCAACCTCACACCCACGCTTAAATTCTTCTTGTGACACGATCATAAATAAAGCATGTAAAGCTTTACTATTTCAATTACACTTATCTAAATTAGCCTTTTACCAATTTGCTATAGGAATGGGGGTGACAACATCATTAATGGTGCTAGACTGGGCAGTCCAGCCATTCACTACGCTCAACCAAATATGCTCATCCAACGATTTCAAGAACGCTTTCATTCTAACTTTCTAATTGGCATAGTTACTGCCATCAAAATATGGTAGGACAGACAATGAACTTTTCATCTAGAAAATTAGGGGTCAGGAAACGAATTTGGGCTCTGATACCACTTGAAAGTTATGCATTCGACCATAAAATCACCTAAAAGAGGGTAAATAGGTGAATAATACGGAATTAGAAAGTATCGTTGATTAATATTGTAACAAGTCACAATAATTAATTACTCTAGATTTAGTTCACGTGAATTAACTACCCTATGTTGAATTGTCAGCTTGTGGAAATCATTAATGTAAACAACACAAATAATTGATGATGGAGAAACCCTTAATTAGGTAAAAACTCCGGGACCAAATTGTAACTTCCACTATAGATAATAAAAACTTACCGTATGATCTAACCTAGAAAATCCACTAGACTCGCTGATCTAATTGCTGCAATCTCCAAGACCCACTGGAACGTGATTCACTCACACCTACTCCCGATCTTCTGGAATTGTCTATCTCTTGTGGATCATCAAGAATATCTTGTTCTTGTACTCTTCCTATACTTCTGGTCCAACTTCCCTCAATTTTCAGCAATCTCTGAAAGTTATTGGGAAAGTACATTCCTGATTGTATTTAGGAAGTGTATATTTTTGATTATTTGGATTTAATGTCTTTTCCCAACTTGTAGTAGATTGATCTCAAGAATCAAATGTTTAATCTCAAAGTTTGGATATGTTCTTAGATTTTGGATTGATATTATGAGATTGTAATATAATGATCAAACACCACTAAAAACGTAATGAGCATTGAGTATTTGTAATATGAGTTATTTGGGTAGTATATGATAGATAAAACTTTTGAAAATCGTGAACTATGATTTCTTGAAAAACACCATTGCTCGAGTGTCAGGCTAGCGAGAGGAGAACGACAGGTGTGTCACTTGAGCGAGGGTCGGGCGACAATAATTTTACTTTTTTCGCTCGAGCATTAGCTACGTGACAAGCTAGCGTAAATTTGACGACTTTTTTTTTTTCATGTTTCATACTCTAACCCAAGACTTCTAATTTATCTATGCAACCCACGAAAGGCTCATTGACTTTTACAATTCTTTTATAATAAATATTTTGTCTAAATAATTGCCAAAACAACATGATTCCTAACAATAACAACATAAACATTTAACCATTCAATTCCACTTAAAAAGAAAAATGAGAATTAATAATAGTATAATACTAGGAGCATGTTCAGCCCCCCTTTTTTTTAAAAAAAATGCATTTTGAAATAGTGATTTGACAGAGAATGTGTAGTTAAAAAATAAGGAAAAATTTGAATTTACGTATAATATTATTTTATTAAAAATATATAGTTAAAAATAAGTGAGATAAAAATATATTTTAAAAATAATGAGAATCAAACAAATACTAGAACTTTTTCTAGAAAAGAATCAAACAAGTGCTTGTGTTTGGCACTCATTATTTTTTTAAAAAATCTTTCACATTCTTCAAATAATATAATATTACACACAAATTTAAAACTTTTCATTACTTTTCAACTACACATTCTTCCATCAATCACTATTCCAAAATTTATAATTTCCCAAAAATAGGTACCAAACACAAGCTTAATATTTCGATAAGATTCTAGAATATTAAAAGTTCATTTGATACAAAATTTATAATTCACCCAAAATGAGTGCCAAACACATGCTTAATGAGACAAAATGAACATAACATTTACCTATTCTTTAATCAAAAGAATCTCAATATAATGAAAATTTCAAACCATCGTGATTAAAAGAGAAGCGAAAAATATTAATACATAAATTTTGTAGATGGCATGTATTTATATGAGCAAAATATAGTCAAATATCTTTCTTAAAAAAAAATGAACTTGTGATATCAGTATCATGAATAAAGTCGGAAGTGCTCTAAATCCATTGGATCATTCTTTTAAGAGAGAACTTATTTCAATTGTACTATCCTAATTTTTCGGCTAGACATGAGAATGTAAGTTGTGTTTGAATACACGCAAGTAGTTAGAGACATAAATCTAACATTCGTATTACTCTATTTTTTGAACTTAAGAGTTGAATCCAACTAAAATATCTGAGGCATAAATCGAAAGAGAAACGTGTGTTCTTCATTTTCCTCAATGGGAGGGTTTTCACATACAAACGTGTTAAAATAAAAAATAATGCTATTTATTATTACAATAATGAAAAACATATGATGTGACAGTTTATGGAATAATATGATTACACAATTCAATTTTTATGAAAGAAGATAGATGAAATAAATGTAAAGAAAGTTTCCAACAGGAATGGTGAAAGTGCCTTTTGGGTGCAGATGCTAACATGCGCGCTGGGTGCTCTGTCTATCAAACTCGTATTATTAAGCAAGAGATTATTTCGCGCTTTGTCTTTCAACAGTACTCTCTCAGCGTTGTACATACACTTTATTTACTGTATACAGGTTCTTTGCCCATGAAATTTGCATGTTTCTATACACAATCTTGCATTTAATTACATAAGAACATTAATGTATATGCTGGGAAAGATGGTTTTTTGTTATTTTATTTATTTGATTTTGAGAATGTGGATTGATTGATTGATTGTGGAGTTGGGTTATTGTGCTATGTGGGTTTTGAGTTATTTCCCTTTTTTTGTTTATTTTTTTTTCCCATTTCGGAGTGGATTGTGTAATCGGATCGTGTTGTTTACTTCCCTTTTATTTGCCATTGTAGAAAAAATGCTTCTTTTGATTTTTATTGTTAAATGCATTTTGAATTTCATCGAAGAAAATTTCCGGTGCGATTGTGCACTTCTGGTTTTTGGTTCTTATTAGTTTCTTTGAAGTGAAAATTGAATTTACCTATTCACCTTGTTATATCTATTGCCAAGGAGGTTCAATGAGGATGGGGAATTTCTTTCTTTTTTTTTTGCTTGAGAAGGATTATTAATCACAAATTTGTTAGGATGGAGAGTGTATCATGGATGATTGCATATTTTGATGTTTGGGGTGTGATTTTTTGTTTTTCTGGTATGGGTTGATAGTTTTGAAGTAAAACTCTTAGTGATAAGTGATAACAGTGAAGGCTGGTTCTGTTTAAGCCCATTCTTAATGTTTGTTAATTGATGGATTTTGAAGTTTTAGGAAGAGAAATCACTGATAGCTTTGTTAATGGTTACAAATTTGTTAGGGTGGTGGGGATGTAATCATGGGTAACTGCATACTTGTTGTTCTGAGGTTGGTGTTTTGGTATTCTGATACAGGTAAATAGTTTTGACGCAAATCTCTTAGTGATAAGTGATAACTAGGAAGGCTGGTTCTGCTCAAGCCTTTCTTAATGTTTGTTAATCGTTGCCTTTTAAAGTTAGGAAGAGAATCATGGAAAGTTTTGTTAAGGGTTAAGATCTTTTCAATTTATAAAAGTTGCGAATTCAAGTGAATGAAGAAATGAATATCGAATATATACTAGCAGTATCCTTTATAGGTGTCCATTAATGATTGATTTGAAATTTAGATTTCCCCTTAACAATGTTTATGGTGAAGGGTATTCTGGTTTTTGTTTCATTTTGAGTATAGATAAACTGTTACTCTTCCCTTTCTTTTTCATATTAGTCAAGATTTTGTGCAACGATAATGTTATTTCAATGAAAGGAAGTACAAAAGAGTCTTAATAGCCCAAGGGCTAGCATGTGAAAGTCAGATTTGTTATTCAGTGCTCTACGTACATGTGTATGGATGAGTTCTTATTTCCATTTTTTTATCTTCTTTTTTATTTGTGAATGGATTTGAATTTTTGTTGTAGCATTTATTATGCTTCAACTAATGATGATCAAACTTTACATGATTACATTTTCCTTTCCCAAATCTCCTTAGTATTTAATGTTTTATATGATGATCTTTTACCTTTTGGCTTCACAAGACATTTTTTCCATTTCTCAATATTCATTTCTTAAATACTTTTTGTTATTGCAATTTGAAGTCTTCACTCTAGATACAAGCTGTATCCAGTTCACTATTTTTATTTTACATCTATATCTCTTTGCAGAAATGGGAGCTGAGAGGAAAACACAGACATTTGTATTGAATGAAGCTTCACCTTCATTTGCATCGAAGGCATCTTATGCCACATCAGCTAGAAATTTGAGAAAAAGTCAGCTTGGAGGTGTAATATTTGGTTGCAAGAGAGGAACTTTCAAAGAATGCCTCTCTAAACAACTCTTTGGTTAGTTATTATATTTGAGTACTTAATGCAGTAAAACCATCCTCGTTGAATCATAATTAAGAATAAATAACATTTTATGAACACTAATATGTTAAAAAAAGATAATCATATAATTAATTAGTGTTTAGGATCTTTATTCTGAGATTCATGTATGTTTTAATGTTCAATAGGCCTGCCTTCTCAGCACTTTGTGTATGTAAAAAATATAGAGCCTGGTTTGCCGCTGTTTTTGTTTAACTACAGTGATAGAGCAATTCATGGTATTTTTGAAGCTGCCAGCTGTGGCCAACTGAACATCAATCCTTACGCATGGACGTCAGATGGTTCAGAGAAAACACCATATCCAGCTCAGGTATTTTATAGCATTCTCCTTGAGTTTATTGTTTATGTTGAAGACTAGAGTATGAACAAATAAATATGTTTCCTTTAACTGCTTAAGCTTTTAAATAAGGTGGTATAAAGTGGTATTAGAATAGGCAAAGATGAGATCAAATTTCACCTCTACCCATTTATCAAAGTTGTGGACAAGTCAAGCCTTTGATGAAAAAATAAACCCAACCTTTATATGAGGGGACGTGCAGAAGACTATATTTAAATATATAAACATGTCATCTTTCTAACAGCTTAAATTTTTAGATGAGGTGGTTCAGACAATGGCTATAGTTGAGTTTGATGGATGTGTTGGTGTTGGTGTTGCATCTTGTCTTAGAAAAGCCTTACATTTTATTTTTGTTTCATTTGTTTTTTATGCAAAAAGGTTCAGATACGTATGCGGATTCAATGTCAAGCACTTCCTGAACTTCAGTTTAAACCGATAATTGTTGACAACTATTACACTCAAAACCATTTCTGGTTTGAGCTGGATCATGCTCAAGCAAGCAAGTTGTTGTCCAAACTTTCTTCTTTAGCAGTAGCTCCAAGCACGTTTATACCACAAATTGCAGAAAATAGGACAGCTACGTTGCTTCCCTTCCCTTCAAATGACAATAGAAAGGAAAGTGGAACTTCTTATCCACCATCTTCAACAGATAATTTTGCAATCTCCTATGATGCAATTTGTACAATGGGTGCTAAAGATGATTCTCAGTGTTTGGATGGAAACAACCAATTCCCAGAGGCAGCCTTGCAAAATCAAATGGTATATGTTGATCAAAAGGATTTTATCTACATGAAATTAAAAGAATTGCTACTCAATGGTGGGCATACAGATGCAGTTAAGGAAGGAAATGCATTAGAATCTGCCATAGAGGATAATTTATTGGGGCTTGAAACTGCTGAAAAAGCTCCAGTGACTTCAGAAGAGGAAAATGATGATAGTTCTTTTAATTTATCTTGTTATCCTGCTGTAATAACACAGGTATACAATTATATCCACTGTTGGTCATGCCCATCGAGATAGATAACTAATTAATTCCTATATTTATATGTTGAATGCAGTTGTGCCAGGAGATTGAAGAACTAAAGGCTTTCAAGAAAGAGCAAACTCAGAAGATGGAAAGTTTGGAAAAGAAGCTGGTACATATTCTTTCACAGACAACTCTTAAAGTATTTAATTAATTATTTTATCCACATTGAATGGAATCTATCATGGACCATGGCCTTTTCTCAAATGTATTTTGGTGCTTACAAACATAGAATTGCAATAATGAAAGAACTGGCAAATTTCAGATTTTAAAATTAAAGAACAAAATAAAACTAGATACCCATTTGTGGACTCGAACACAAATATGGTCTTGAGATTGTTGAAAATACAAAGCTTCATCACATGGTTTAACGTTGTATACCAGGAAGTAAAGTGATACTCATAAGGAAACTAGATATATGTTAATGTAGGCAGTTTAATTCTTGAATTATATGAAAATCGGACAAAATGAAAGTTCAAAGGTAAGAAAGAATCAAGATTTGGATTTGAGTTGGTGAAATCAAAATTTTTTTTTAGTTGGCATATAGAAGTAAAAGGATTACCAATTCCATAACAATATCTGGTTATGAGTCAGAAGTTTCTGTTTCTTCAAATAGCCCTTGTTTGGCTCCATTAAAATCATATTTTGAGGAAAAATGTAATTTGGAATAGTGATTTTTTGAAGATTGTGTGGTTAAAAAAGAAGAAAAAGTTTTGGATTTATGTGCAATATTATTTTATTGGAGAATGTGTGGTTGAAAAGATGGAGAAAAATGCTTTAAATTTTAATGGAGCCCAAACAAGGGCATAATTGATGAGGAATTCATAAATTTAAGAACTTCTGGTTTTATTTTTCCAGCCTTTTTAAGCTCTTGAAAACATCAATGTACACAACATTCTATAACTAGGAGAGCTTTAATCGCTCGGAAAAGTAATCTTAATACCAGTTGGAAACCAAAAAGAATACTAACTTGACCTTTAAAAAGAAAAACTCGATCGAACAATAGTAGTCCAGAAAGGATTTGGAGAGAAAATAGTCTTTCTCCTGCATCACTTTTCTTCTTTTAGTTCATTGCATTCCTAAAGAAATATCTATATTTGAGCTTTTACGCTGAAGCATATAATATTTGAAGCTTTGCCTTCTTCTGCCTGCACAATAATATGCTTTGGACCTTTGCTGCATAAATGGTTTGTTAGACGGCATTGTGCCAGTCTTATATTATCTGCGTTGACAGGTACTTCATCACCTTTTGCCATGGCATTTCAGGTTGGAGCAGAAGAAGAAATTTGTCGACTGGAAAATAGATGTATGGCATTGGAGTCTGGGTCAAGTCTTTTCGTGACACAGGCTGAGGAAGCAGTGGTGTCATTTGATGGACTTCACCTCAATCTTGATGAATTAATATTTCTAGTGGGAGGTTATGATGGTGAATCATGGTCATCAGCATTGCATTCATATTCACCTTCACACGATGTGGTGAAGTCTCTCAAGCCTATGTCTTCTGTACGAGCATATGCCTCAGTTGCTAAGTTAAATGGAGAACTTTACGTTATCGGTGGCGGAAACGGTGCTTTGTGGTATGATACAGGTGTTTACTTGTGCCTTCCTCTCTCTCTCTCTCTCTCTCTCTCTCTCTCTCAACAGTTTAATGCTGTTTTTTGAAGTTGAGTCATACAATCCTGTTAATGATCATTGGACTCTACGCCCACCCCTGAATGAGAGAAAGGGAAACTTAGCTAGTGCTGTGTTAGATGGAAAAATCTTTGCATTTGGTGGAGGAAATGGAGTTGAAAGCTTTTCAAATGTTGAAATGTTCGATTCAGAAGTTGGACGCTGGATTTCCACACGCTCTATGCTACAAAAGGTGACTTACTAAATTAGGGGCTAATTTGAATATAATTATTGATAAAGGTCGTAGATTATATTGATCATATCCAACTGAAGAAATTTTTTATATTTCCTATACTTCTTTCTCTGTCCAACTTCAAGGATAGATTCTATCTTTTTTGCATAAGATATAAAAGTTAATCCATGCTTCGGTATATAACAATTATAGGCTGGTATTTTTCTTATTCTGTGTCTTTTTTTCCTTTTTAATTGCACCCCATTTCATCTTTGTGGTATTCGAAAATTGTGTTGAATTTTCGACATTTTATGTTAGGTTTGACATGACATTTTGGTAACATCAACATGTATGGTTAAGAAATAAATTCTGAGTGATAAGAGTCCTAAACATTATAAAGTATTTCAATCCAGAGAAAGTGATGTTATGAGTCTTATTACCAATGCCGATATCCATCACAAGCAATATGATGGAAATATTTTACATACATGTAAAATATTGTGTATTTTATGGGAGTAGTAAAATTAAGTGTTAAATATATTGTCAGTATGTTTTCTCCTTTTTTTCTAAAAAAAAAATGTACTTAGTAGATTTTATCTGTCGTTATCTGCTTGTTTGTGAAGTCTTTCGTTGCTGTTTGACATGTGTGCCCTCAGATGACTGTTTTCCTTTTCAGCGTTTTTCTCTTGCAGCAGCAGAGTACAATGGTGCAATCTATGCTGTTGGTGGATACGATGGTAAAGATTATTTGAAGTAAGTTTTAAAGTCACTCCGTTTTATCTTTCCTTCTTTCTGTTAATTATATGGCGCAAGCAACAGAAAACGAGGATTGTAATGGAGCCTTAGTTGCTCTGGAAATATGAAATAATCCTGACAAATGCATTATCAAATGGGATGAATTTTTTTAATTTTTTAAGGTACTATTATATCATATGAATATTCATATTTCTATCAAGTTACCCTAATATTTCTATTATATGAAGGATATTAGCGGAGCCCTATTTTATGTAGAACGAAATATACACTTAGAGCATTTCCAAGACTCTCTAAACATGAGATGCTCTTTATTTTAAAGAGTCAACCTTTAAAATCATGCTCCAAGAGACTTTTTAAATTAACATTTTAATTAAGAGAGTGAGTTTGGCTCTTCAAATTTGGAGAGCCAAACTCACTCTCTATAATTAAATGCATTCAAAGTGTTTCAATTTTCAATGTAGGAAAATAATAAAATAATCTCAAGAAAAGCTAGTTAAAATAAAAGATAAAGAAAAATAATAAATAATTTTTGGGAGTAATAAAATTAAGTGTTGAATATAAAGAGTTTGTTGGAGTACTTCAAAATTTTAACTCTATAAATTTATAGATGCTTTCCAAATAATAGAATATATTCTTTAAAAATAGAGTCTCTTGAAGACGCTCTTAGAGGTGCAAATCTCCATTGTAATACCTTTAGATTGAAGTGGAAATTCTACAGATGTGGCACTCACATCGAGGGGGAACAACTATGAATCTCTGATTCTGTGTGTTCCTTTCTTTATTACTTNTTTTAACTCTATAAATTTATAGATGCTTTCCAAATAATAGAATATATTCTTTAAAAATAGAGTCTCTTGAAGACGCTCTTAGAGGTGCAAATCTCCATTGTAATACCTTTAGATTGAAGTGGAAATTCTACAGATGTGGCACTCACATCGAGGGGGAACAACTATGAATCTCTGATTCTGTGTGTTCCTTTCTTTATTACTTTTGAGATTTCGATTAACATTTATACTATTACAAACTTTATAATAGTAGCTTTTCCAAGATTCTCTACCGTCCCGTCTCAGGTCTGCTGAAAGATTTGACCCAAGAGAACACTCGTGGACTAGAATTGCAAGTATGGAAACACCGAGAGGCTGTCATTCATTGGTTGTCATGAATGAGAAGTTGTAAGTTCTCTGTCTGTTTTCACTATTTAGTCTTGAGATATTAAGATTGTGTCTATCCATTTTCACTGCGTTAGGGTGTGCCATTGGGTTGAGTGATGACCTGATACTTTCATTTTGGAGGACCCTTTTTCCGGATTTCTTTGGTAATCTGTTCTTCATAGAAAGTAAGCATAAAATTAAGATTCTTCCCAAGTTTTAGATTAATGAGGTAGTTGACTCATAGTTGTCTCAAAAAACTTGCAGTTGACTCCCATTAAATATTTGTTTGGTTGTGCTTTCAAGTGCTTATAAGCGACTACTTTACTTAAGATGGATTATTGCTCTTCAGGTACGCCATTGGTGGTTATGATGGAAATGAGATGGTGCCCAGCATGGAAATATACGACCCTCGTCTTGGAAAGTGGATGACCGAGAAGCCTCTGAACCGAGCCAGGGGATATTCAGCTACTGCCGTTCTAAACGAATCCATATATGTAATTGGAGGTGCTGATACTGCTAATGGCACAGTGGACAATGTTCGTACATTTTTGGCCTTGTTTTCACTTTCCTGAATTTTCTTTCTTTACACGATACGCATTCATTTAGCTGACACTAGAAATGCAATGACAGATTGAAAGATACGAGGGTCGAGGTTGGCAAGAAACAAACTTGAAGGCTGTCAGTAAAAGGTGCTTCGCCTCAGCTATTGTCTTGGGAGAGAGTTAAAAGTTGGTTGAAATTGATGAAACGAGAAAATTTGGAACAAGTTTCCATATCGTTCGTTGTTTGGTAAAGCTCTGGGATGGATTCATAGAGACTAAATACTATTGTACAGTGCAATGAACACCAGAAATAAGCATTGTGTTTCTTGGGAACTTCTTGTTTTAATGGATCTGGCTATTGATTATACTCTCTTTTGAAATTAGTGACAAATTTTGGGCTATTCCAATGTTTTGATTATGACCCCCCTTTTTTTTCTCTCCAAGAAAAGGGAATTCCAAACTGAAAAAAATAATTATTATGATGAAACGTTTGTCTGATTGGAAATCCACCAACATTAAGTGGGACTTTCCTGGCTTTATTTTTCTCCTTTTTTCTTCATTCGTCTCCTCAATTTGCGACTCTTTTAGCCTGGCCCCCTCTCCTTGATTTCAAGAAATTTTTCTATGAGTTAATGCCACAAATACAGTTGCTAGACTAGGTAATTTATTTTTGTTTATAAATTTATGTGAAAAAATTATCAAGATTGTCATAATTAATGACACTAGGTAAAGAGTGGTAGTTGGCTGTATTATTATTCACAATAAATTAATTGTAGTGCTGACAGTGGATGAGAGTACATTTTTATGCTCGTGGAACACACATGGTGTGTTTGCTGGTTATTGTTGAGGAAAGAATGTATTTTACATAGTGATATGATAAAAATATGTGGTTAAAAAGAAAAGAAAAGTTATTGATGTAATTAAAAATATTATTTTATTAAATAATGTGTGGTTGAAAATGAGTTTTGGAAGAATGTATTTTGAAAGAATGTGTGTCAAACAGGGGCACAATTTAATTATAATTATTTGAATAAAAGAGATAAAAAAAATTTAATGGACAGTGCAATTAAGTTAATTAAGTAATATTTAAGTCTAATAACATGTAAGGTCAATTACAAATACTGTGGTGGAACATATTAATCCTTTCTTTCTTCTTCTGTCTTAAAATAGAGATCTTTGTACTTTTGAGTTAGATAAGAACATTATAAATATGGTTATAATATTCGAAAAATAAAAAATAAAAAATAAAAAAAATTATTTCTAAATGGACAATAAAAAGTGGACAAGAGGAGGATATAATATTGTACATGAAAGAAAGTGGAGCAACCACTTATTGTTTGACAAATATAGTACCTTTTTTATAATATCTTTGTTGTATTGAACTAAACATAATATATATAAAAAGTTGAAATATTTTTGTTATCTTGTATATTACTCTTCAATATTGTAACTAGACACGTTGTTGGCACAATTTTATAGGCAATTTACATATGTCGAATAACGCATCTTTTATTCATAAACATTCTAATATGAAACCTCATTTCAAATAATTTACTGTTTCTGCCGGAAAATTGAAAAGACGAAGAGACATTCAAGAATTATAGTCTTGATTACAACAAAGTTGTTTTACCTTCATTGTCGTTCACCTTGGGGAATATTAAAGTTGTCTTAACATTTTTGTCCAATATCAAGAAAATGCCAGATTTCAACTTCATTTAGGCAAGCAACAAGTTGTATAGTTCACAAGTTGGGGACCCCCACCACACCCCACTTTTGCAATTCTATCTTTTTCCCTCGTGTGAATGTCTTTAACTTTGTAAGTACTTCACATCATATGTATTTTGAACTTAGAATTCAAGGTTCTCGCCTCCAGGAAATGAATGAGTGGACATGTACACGTACACACTTAAAATGATTTCAAATGTAAAATGATAAATACAAATATGAGATAAACTATAGTGTGTAGTTAATAAGTTTAAATTATTACTGAAACATGAACGAAGACGTTTGCAAGACTTTATATTAATTTATATTTTTCAGACACTATGAGTGTCATAGGAACATCTACTATGCAACCAAACATGGTAAAAACAAGTAAACACAAAATCTACGTTCAAAATATGCTTATTTACGAGTAACGTATGTGATAATAACAAGTTGCGGCAAATGAAATCATATTCTAAACAAAAATGAAGTCGGTTACCTAATTTTTTTTCATTATAGTAGTGAAAGATTCGAGAAAATTAAATATTTAAAGACTTCAATTGTGTAACATATTCTACTGATGTTACTGTAAAACTCATTTTAAATCTGGGAGAAACATGTTTAGCTATTTTGAATCTTCCTAGTATGTATGATAATTAAATTTTTGATCTCGGTGTTGAGAGTTAGAATCCCTACTTGACTACAACCGACCAAAAAGTAAAGTAACTTCACTTCAAACTTAGGATAACCTAGTTTTATTCGTTTTGGTAAAAAATTATGCACAATATGAACACATCTTGTTTTGTTAGAGTTAATTAGGAAAAAACGCTTAAAACCTCTTCAAAAAATCTTTTTCGGGAAACCAGGTAAAATAAAGAAGAGCAACCTCAATTGAAACAAGGTCGTTCAATGGGGCCGGCAGCCATCATTTTGATTGTGACATAAAATTTGTCCATAAATAAGCAATTATATGAAGGTGAGTGGACAAAAAAGAATTGCCCACAAAAAATTATACACAGAAGTCCCTACAGACAGGAGAAATCAAGAAAAAAAGAGGGAAAATGCCTTGTCTTGATATTTCAACCAACGTTAACCTGGATGGAATCAACACAGATTCAATCTTTTCTGAACTCACAAAGGCTGTTTCTCAAATCATCGGAAAACCAGAAAAAGTAAGCTGTCTTTCTCTCTATTACTGTTGGATTAATGTTGATATAATTATGGGCTTGTCCATGTTAGATTTCAGACAAGAATGTTTGGTTCTTGAACCTTGGCAAATGGCAATGGTGCTGGCAGTAGAAATTTATCCGAGTTTATGTACTGTGGTTAAGTATCTTGCTCTAGCCGAAGAGTTTTTTATGCTAAAACTGGAGAAGTTTCTTGAAAACTAAGATTTTAAGCTATTAAGTACTGTGGATTCGATAGAATGGGAGGGGGCAGGAAATTAATCTCTAGTAAACTCAGTTTATATAATGTGGGTTTAAGTATTTTACTCGATCCCAGTGAGATGTTTTTTGCTAAAACTCGAGCAATTTCTTGAAACTTCGAAGCTTTTAGGCTAGGAATTGACAGTTCAATAAGAAGGGAAAGTAAGAGGGGATAACAAAGGCATTGATTCATTGTCCTAACTATTTCAACCAACATTTTAAATCACCCAATTATCAAAAGTTCATTCCTTTTTCGAATTCTTCTTTTCAAACAAGGGAGAGGAATAAGATTTTCCTCTCCTTTCGAGCAGTCGCCACCAGATAAATGTTCTAGTTTTCTCAACCCCTTTGATAAAAATTGTGCATGTGTTGGACATTTTATGATAATTGTATCCCACATGCACGCGCGGGGACTTAAGTTTGTCATTTCTCTTTAAGAGTTTAAACTTTTAGACGAGATGATTTGAATTATATACTCCTCTATACAACTCTATGCTTATTTGCAAGGCTTTAAGCTCCACAAGTTTCTTTTCTCAGATAAAACTAAAGATAAAAGGTTTGTGGGCCCTTGGAATTTTTTCTTTTTATTATTCAATGTACCTGCTAACTAAAATCTTTGCTCCATGGAATAAGAGGAAGCCATTGGTACCCCACTTAGCTAAGATTTTGCATTGAGACCATATATTAGTTAAATGGAATGATAATAGGAGAACCACAAACTAGTGCAATAATATTGCGGAATAATTCTAATTTAAGGAAATCTAACTAATGACTATCCTACTTTTGTCAGCAAGTCTGTTGGCATTGAACCGAAAAGAGGAGTGAGTAATCCAATCATTTTGGATCGTTTTGTCGAAGATGACTCGGTTTTAGCTTTTAAATGAAATCGTGTTAAGAGAAAATAGGCGCTGTGAGTTCAGTTCTTGCAACTTCCCTTTTATGAAAAATTTGTGTATCAACTCAATTTCTTGTCTCTCTAATGACTTAATCTTTTAGACATATTAATCGTTAAATATAATCAAGATTTAAATTTATAGTTGCATGCCGGGTATCTTTTCGAAGGACCATCTTGAAATTTGGGGTTTTTCTTTTATGTGAAGGGTGTTTGGCAGGAGAACCACATCATATAAACAGTGCTATTTCTTGAAGTTGATAGGTTTTACTAAAAACAAAATATAGATAATGATTCAAATTGTTAGACAAGTTTAAGTCTAAATTTTTCAATAATCATTAAAGAAATGTCGGCTGCAGAAAAAAGTTATAGAATCAGTCGAGAATAGCCTACCAAACTTTTTAAGGAAATTTGTCACTTCCCACAAATCCAACTCTTGTTTAGGGTCTGTTTGGCTGGACTTTTACCTCTATATTTTTAATA
Source organism: Fraxinus albicans (assembly GCA_903798335.1). Classification (NCBI taxonomy): domain Eukaryota; kingdom Viridiplantae; phylum Streptophyta; class Magnoliopsida; order Lamiales; family Oleaceae; genus Fraxinus; species Fraxinus albicans. The sequence goes on from CAIGRM010015034.1 coordinate 15,118, forward strand.
ACAGCTTCCCCGATGAAGTCACCGTCGATCAACTTCCTCTAAAGGTTCTTCTAACCAGAAGACTTCCAGATTATTATTCATACAAGCCCAAGAGTAGTTTCGCAGTCTTAGAAGCTGCTTTTGACTTGTAATAAGTCTTCTCAAATGAGCTCTTAGTCTTGTTACTTCAAATGCTGGTCTATAAAACTGAGTAATTTTAAACACCCACACGAGATTTCCTTGATGTGGAAACCCCGACGCTTAGTTAGGAGCCGAAGTTGGAAAAAAGGTTTGTAGTAAATGTGCAAACTGAATGTCTATATTACTTGTTCTTCTATATATTGTTAGTTGGGCAAGCGATACATTCTGCACTGTTTTTATGCAACTTAAGATCAGAGCTGGATCGAGCTGATAGTTATTCTAACTCGTATGATTGAGGCAAGAAGACAATGACATTTCGTAAAACAAATCCTATACTTTCCTTTTACGTTTTATTGCCTCTTATGTGTATTATCCAAGGATTTCTTTATAAGATTTGAACTTCCTTTTCGACTAATTGTGTGTTTTTGTTTTCGTAGTTTGTGATGATTCTGTTGAAAGGATCTGTAGCCTTAACATTTGGAGGGAATAAGGAACCAGCAGCATTGGCAGAAATTGTATCAATGGGTGGCATCAACACTGAAGTAAAAAGGAAGTTGATTGCTACACTTGGTTTAATCTTAGAGAACAAATTGTATATTCCGAGAACAAGATTTGTCCTCAAGGTGTTTGATACGACAATGGGGAGACAAAACTCCAAGCTTTAAACTACGAACGAATTTTTATGCTTTGAAATAAAATTTCAATGTTTTGATATATATTTTGTAAGCACACAATTGGCGAATTTTCATTTATGGATCTGTTGAATGCTAGAACTTGATAGCCTAAATTTTATTATAGTTGTTAGGCCAAGAACACACAATTTTAGACCAAGAAACAAAGATTCCAAAACTTTCTCTAAAATAAAGTGCAAAAAATTAAAGAAACACAATCGATATATCTCGGCCTATACCCCGAAGATTCAGTGACCGCTTCTAACACCTACATCCCTCGTTAAGCATAAAAAAGTTGGATTATGCTCGGTTCCACTATAACGCCCAAAATGACAACAAATGTTATAATAATGTTCAGCCATATCACAAAGAATAGTACAGAACACTTATCTATCTAAAAAATATAGCAATCGATTTACACGAACCACAAATAATCACTTCAGAACTTTAGAAACAACAACTCAGAAGCACAAAGACTTCCTTACAGATATTCACTCAGAATATCATCACAAAGAGACTAAATATTACAGATCACCTTCTCAAATCAAGAATTTGAGAAGGAATTATAGAGAAAACAAAAAACCAGAGAAAACCTCAAAACGGCGCACTCCCAGAGATAGAAAAGAATGAAACCCTAAAACCAACCATCGAATCAATGCCAAATGAAATGGCATGAAGTAAAGAACCATCCAGAATTCAAACCAACAGCTAAGATCCATCCACGTGTCGCAATCAGGTTGAAAGTGTGGTTTTAATAAAGTTGCATTTGCCAAAACACGTTTTAAGCACAGATTATGGGCCGGCTCGATTCCCACAATAGTGCATAAATTGGTCAGTATGAAGGTCGAACAAAATTGTTTATTGGGAAAACGTACCTCCAGTCGATTAGCGGCATTAGATATGAATAAAGCTTTTTCATTCGAAAAATTGGACAGGGTAGGTCGACCCTAGTCAGAAGAGGCACTAATCGTTGAGTGGCTTTTTCCCTTGAAAATTCCGAACTGGATAGGAAAAATGCCGACAATGTGATTCCATTTTTCTTACTTTTATCTCCTTTTTAAATTGATACAAATTCTAGAGACTTAATAGACATAAAAATATGCAAAATTGACCACAAATATTGAAAAAGAGTTTCAAATATCTAAAACTTACTCACATGTATGATAATTTTCCAAGTTGAACCAAACAAAGATCCCTTGATTGACATCTAATAGTGTATATCTCAATCATAGTAAGAGTGTGTTTGGTAGGGATTTTTGGGGGAAGAATTGATTTTTGAATAGTGATATGATAAGAAATGTGTGGTTGAAAAAGAAGAAATAATTATTGATGTGATGAAAAATATTATTTTATTGAAAAATGTATGGATCTAAATTTTGCTCAAGTAGGACCATATTGGATAGAAAGTGTCAAACTTTGTCAAGCTTCACGATTCTTCTTGGTTGGGAGTTTTGGGTCGAGTTGAAAATTTTACCAAACAAGCCGAATATTAATCTACAGTCAAGTGTGACAAAGTTTCGTATCTATCTCTATCCTTAGAGTAGGCATCAGGTGATCCAATTCGGGTATTTCAATGCCCGAAACTCAACCGTAAATTTGGTTTTTTTTTGTCAAATAGAACCATTATGTTCTGTTCTGTTATGTTCAATTCCCATTCTATAAAAATAATTGTTTTCCAAAATATTATAGAATATCCCAACCCAAATTTAATTTCCCGTTTTATGTTATACATATATACAAAAACATTTTCAACTACAAATGAGTACTTTCAGCCCACCATTTAATCTAAAAACAAAGGCTAGAGACTAAGAAAAACAAGAATAGTAAAAAAAGCAATAAAAACACTAAAAAAATGAAAAATTCCATATCTTATCAGGTTTCTATCACATTATTTCAAGAGTAAGAATCACCCATTAACCTTCGAATATTTTGTAAATGGAACTGAAGTGAAAATTGACGGTTCCAGATTGATTCCAATTCGAAAGGTTGAGTTCTGGTTAAAATCTTCATCCCTATCTATTCGAAACTTGATCAAACTCAATACCTTGCGATTTGCGTTTGGTTGGTATCAAGTATAAAATTCTATGGAATGAGTTGGACCTAATCTAGAGTCAAATGTGACTTTCAAGTTGTTCGTCAATCGACCTATCATGTACGGGCCCAAGTTAATGAAAAAGTCAAATCAATTTGCTATCTAAAACTATGATTAAAGATGTATTCAGAGTAGTGGTGTCAACTAGCAGAGTCGAGTCGAACCGAATCCGAGTCGGGAAAAAAATGCTCGAACCGAGCCCGAGTTTTTTTGGGCCGAGTCGGCTCAGGTTTTTTTTTTTTTTAATCTACATTTAAAAAAAAAATAGTACATTTTGTGCGTGTTATAAATTAAAGAAATTATAAAAGTTAAAACCCACCTCCTTTATGCGGGCTTAAGACCGGCTACAATTATCGTAGGTGGAGTTAAAACTATACACAAATAAAATATTTCTGGTACAATTTTTCTTTAAAAAAAATTAAAAATTACGTATTTTTTTAAAACTAAACAATTTAAA
>CAIGRM010015035.1:0-15283 GCA_903798335.1 Fraxinus albicans
TCATTTTGCTTGTCACATGTACAACAATCCACATTGTTGCATTGTGGAGATGATCTAATGGTGTATTGTAAAAGGAAGCACTCCCAATAAACTCACCTGATCATTCTTTTCCGAGCTGCCCTCACGCATCCTTCGGTTCTCAACCATTTTGAAGTAAAGAATTACTTACCCACAGAATGAGGAGTAAGCTTCCCTTTTTACTGAAGCAATTAGATTAATGATATTTCTGCTTACCACAGGGGATTTCTTGAGTGTTGACCTCGATTTCTGGCCGATGACGTAGCCAACATATTTTACCTCCATTTACGTCCACACGTAAGGCTCCTACACATTTGAACAAGCCGTTAAAAGCACATGGTCTTCTCCAGTGGTGTGGAAGGATGCCGCAAGCACTTCGACGATTAAATCAGTCAACTTGTATATTTGGGTGTGGGATAAATGGAAGACATGAGCCACAAGTATGTGTCCGGGTGTCGAGTTGTTGAGAAAACAATAAAAGTGAGCAATAGTACTATTGAGAGTATAAAATTGTATTACTTTTAAATGACATTAAATATGAATTTTTATAATAAAAGAGGTGAAGTGATTACGGTGGATGAAAGACACATGGCCTCATCATAACAGTCAAATGTCTTCTTCTAGGAATCACTCATGTAATCCCAAATTCAGAGGGCATTTAATGATTCTGAAAAGTGGTCACCCTATAGCTTAGGTTTGACATCTGAAAAATAAACTAAGTTGACAGAGATGTGCCTCATACAAAGATATCAAATCAATCAATCACTTAGAAGATCTTGGACGGAAGATCTCTAGGAAGAGATGAAGACAACTTGTATATTTGGGTGTGGGATAAATGGAAGACATGAGCCACAAGTATGTGTCCGGGTGTCGAGTTGTTGAGAAAACAATAAAAGTGAGCAATAGTACTATTGAGAGTATAAAATTGTATTACTTTCAAATGACACTAAATATGAATTTTTATAATAAAAGAGGTGAAGTGATTACGGTGGATGAAAGACACATGGCCTCATCATAACAGTCAAATGTCTTCTTCTAGGAGTCACTCATGTAATCCCAAATTCAAAGGGCATTTAATGATTCTGAAAAGTGGTCACTCTATAGCTTAAGTTTGACATCTGAAAAATAAACTAAGTTGACAGAGATGTGCCTCATACAAAAATATCAAATCAATCAATCACTTAGAAGATCTTGGATGGAAGATCTCTAGGAAGAGATGAAGCGGGAAGATGTCTTCTGGGTTTAAAGGCTAATCTCTTTGGAATTGCACATCAATCCATCACTCATGAGATTTTGTATGGAAGATCTCTCGAAAGAGGTGAAGCGAGAAGATGTTTTTGTGGATTTAAAGGCAAATCTCTTCAGAATTGCACTGCAGTAGGTTGTGGCACCTTGTCTCAGGTGGTGCATCACTTTGACTACCCAAGTTTAATAGCTTAACTAGGTCAGGTAGGATAGTGACGTGAAGTGCAGGCCTGAGTTGGTTTATTATCTGTATGCCATATTGTCTACCACATTGCCAATGTTTAAAGCCTCGTCGAATGAGGCATAACTTCGAGTGTATTTCAATTCAAGTTTTTTGCAGGGACTCCTTGAAGATCTCAACCAAGATGTGCATATGCAGTCTCCATGGATGAAGGATGCAATACTTGAATTCAAGATGCTTTAAACTCGAACCTATTCTTGTTTCTTCGATAGTACCCAAACATTGGCAGAACAAAATCTTAGTTCAATGGAGAACAAGATTGCATAATCCCTCTTATTTCCAGCTTTTTGTTTTTCCGTCCTCTCTTGGGTAGCAGCGCAACCTCCCTCGTATAATCAGCACCCGTTGATTAAATATGTATCCAATGCTATCCAACCCTTACACCAAACAGCTCAGCAATATTTCCAATGTTATCCAACCTTCTTGCCGAACATGCTATTACTATTTTACGCAAACTACCATGTTTTTGTTCATCCTAGTGCACATTTCAGGAACAGATCTCATAGGGCAAAGTGCAGAAACAATAAAGTCCTGTACAGTTAAATTTGAGGCAGTGCATCATCCTACTGCAGGTTTCAAACCATAAATATCTAATACTTCGTAACATATCCCAGTGCATTATTTACCACAAGCATATAGCTAGTATGATACGGTCTTAATGCAAGACGACACTGAAATTCTGCCACGTGTTGGCACTGAATGAAGTATGCTGCACATCAATGGGCATATAATGTAAAACAAAAGAATTTGACAGTTTGACGCAGTACACAATGACACTGACAATTGGAAAGACTAGAAATAGAGGCCGGGAATAACTAACTAGAAACTACCTCTGTTGTAAGCATTACGGAAACACAATTATCAACTTCCAATCAGAAGTACTAAAACATAATCATCTATTATTATGAAAATTTAGCAGAATTCAGAAAAGGGGAAAGAAAAGAGTACATGTAATATAATCTACAAGATACAACGTTTGGTTTTTTTTTGTGCAATTTTATCATGTAAGTCGAAGCAAGTATATCACAATTAGAACTCTCAACCAGTACACTCTAGTTATGAATGACAACAAAATTGTACCTCAAAAAGTAGAAATTTCAGGTATTCATTCATGTAGATTCAAAATGAACTGTCAGATCAATCTTGTTCCTCGGTGAAATTAACGGCAAGATCCCAATAATGGGCAACCCCATGATCTGAAAAGAATCTGTATGCAGCAGCTTCAGTTCTGCAGTCTTGGACAAAAAATCTATTAAAGCTTGGTCTAGCAACACTCCCCTGCCAGACAAGCACACATTTATTCGCAGGTTTATCCTCGTCATCATTTTCATTCTCCTCTTCTTTCTCGACAGTAGCAGTCCAGTCTATCCTCCTAAGCATAAGCTTCCCGTATCTCTTGATAGATTTGGCACCACCTTCGACGACGACGACGTTTATCCCTTCTGAAATCACAGCACATCCAGACAGCCTATTCTCCCGGGCATTAATGTCAACCTTGAAGCGGGCCTGGGGGTGTGACAGATCATTGATCTTGTAAACTGACACTACAGTTTCGAGCATACTTTGGTCATCAAAAAGCTTTCTCTCTTTCTTTTCACGGCGCTCTGCAGGAGTGAGCTTACGAGCAACATTCCTGTCGATGTGAGCTTGTTCACGCTCAGCGGCAGCACTTCTGATTTCCATTTCAAGCTTAGTGGGATCCTGGGTTGCTTCTGAACCAAGAACTTTCATAAGATTGCTCATTTTGACTTTTGGTTTTGGTGGCTCTACCACGCCTAGCCTAATCATCTCCTGTTTCTCTTTCTCCCTAGCCAAACGACGCTGGGTGCGGAGTTTCTTCTGTTCTTTCTTGGTTAGCTTCAAAGGTTGAGGTGGAGGAGGAGCTGCTTCAGCAGGAGGTTCAATAGGCCATGGGTGTTCAACATATATGGTAATTTTTTCCATTTTCAATTTATCTTCAGTTACAGTAGCATCAGCAATATCACCGTAATTACCATGTTGTAGAAAGGGCACATCCCTGCGAATCAGAAGAAAAAAATATTAGAGAAGCACAAACATGTGATTATGACAATCAAATAGATATTTATTCTTGTCCCAAATTTGACAACCAACAACAGGATAAAAACTTTTCTACCCTTTCCCCATCAGCAAGACCTAATGAAGGAAAGATTACAATCTTTACAGCCCTTCAAGATTATTATTCTCTCCTCGTGCAGGAGAAAAAATGGGAAAGAGAAACTCACATATAAAGCTACGGTTGTGTGTTTGCAATTGCATAGATTGGCGCACAAAGGTAACAAATATGCTTAAAATTCCACTGCTTACAACAGAAGAAACTATCCAGTAAGGTTTTTTAAAACGCTTCAAACAGCAATAGGGCAACAAACAGAAGTACATAACATCTGCTATGGTTCCAGTTGATATTGCAATATCTTACCAAGTTTCTAAAAACATTTTTTTTCCAATAAACAACACAAAAAAGAAGTCCAAACAAAATATCCAAAATCCTAAACCCGTCAAAATGCAAGGCCAACTTACCACCACTCCACCCCGGGTATTGGATCCCTCTTTTTTTCTTTGGTGATAATCCTTTCACCTACTTCTATCAAATTCGGGTTCATAACTGGCTCTGCCTTTGCCTTTGCCAGCTGTGCTTGCTTTACCTTCAGTTCCTTGGCTTTTGCTTCCCCAAATTGAGACTATGCAAGAAGATGTAAACAACAATCAGACCACGATAAAAATGAAAAGCGGAATTACATAAATAAGTACACAGAAAAAAGATTACCTTCAGCTTAATGATTTCAGCATCTTTCGACCATTTGCCTTCCTCAACAAACTGGAAAGTCATTCTTTTAGGCCTCAAAAGCTTAGTCTTGTCAATTCCCATCTTTGCATCAAAATGAGGATTTTTCTCAGGATCCACGTCAAGTTCAGGTTTTAGAATTTGGAAAGCATCTTTTTTTTGCTTGTTGATGTTTACCTATAAGGTATATATGTGAAGAGTAAGTAAAAGCAAGAAATGAAAAATAAAAAAATCAATATGGTTGCATATACCTTTAGGGTGCTCAAGTTATTCACTTTCGGAACATTCACCACATTGCCATGCTCATCAATTTCCCTGCCTAGGGCATCCAACCGAAGAACAGGTGCTTTAGCAGGCTTTGGCTGCATGGTAACATCGGGGAGCATCTTCCCTGGAAACATATTAATCAGGGGAGCAAACTCTGGATCTTGTCGAAATCCCATCTTGGCAGCCAGCTCCTGTGCACGTTTTACAGCTTCATATTTTTGCGTTGTAAGCCCAGTCAGATGAGGTAAGCCACTTGGTGGGTTCACAGAAGCAGAAGCAACAGCAGGTAAAGTAGTTGTGCTTGGATTCACTCCAGTAGAAACACCTGGTTCAGTTGCTGAAGCAACAGGAGTTGACGATAAACCTTTACTGGAGGGTGGGACTTTAACAGCTTCCTTTTGACCCTTTTGTGGACTACCCTCTCTTGTTGAGCCAGCAGTTTTGTTCAACTACAAAGGGGAAAGGGACAATTTAGAAATGGCATAAAAGTGAAAAGCGTATATAATTTATCATCATCTCTTTCTATTCCAGCATCTATGTTAACCAATGTAACAAATAAAAAAATAGGAGGGAGGATATTGAGCATCTAAAGATGCCCAACAGCTAACTTGCTTACCAAAGGTATCTTCTTCATCCTTTCCGCAAGCTCCTTCTGCATTTGTAAAGCTCTCTTGGCTTTTGCTAAAGCATCAAGGGATAAGCCCCCACTCTTTCCAGCATCTGAAGCTGTCCCATCTGTACTCAATTTATCAGGAACCTCATGAGATCTGCTAATATTAACTCCCTTATTTTCATTTCTAGTATAAATGGAAGACACCTTGGTAGCAGAAGAATGACTGTGATTCCCAAAAATGTCAGGTACCATGCTTGATTGCATAGCAAGAGGTCCAGTCGCATCACCCTGGAAGCACATAAATGAATTTTTTTTAAATCCAGCCAATCAACGAAATGTATAAGAAGAAAAAGTTAGAGATGCTTCAGCTAAAACTTTTGATTTTAGCCCCTGTTTGAGCCCCATTTTTGGGGGAAACGTGTTTTGAAATAGTGAGTTTTTTGGAGAATGTCTGATTAAAAAATAGGAAAAGTTTTGGGTTTACGTGTAAAATTATTTTATGGGAGAATGTATGATTGAAAATGAGTTTAGAGAACAATGGGGCTCAAACAAGGGCTTGAGCATTTCAAGGCAAACATGTCACATCAAAATCAGCATCAGCATTCATTTCAGGATCCACCCCCGAACTCAAAGTAGCCGCCAAGAAAGGACAATAGTATCTCTGTTCAAAGCAGTAACACACCTAACAAGTGCATTTAAGTGAATTGACCGAGTACTTAAAAAGGCTTTCGTACTAATTTGCAATTATTCTGCTGAAAATAGAACTCAATGGAAAATGCCACCTCAAGTTTAGAGAAAACCAGCTATGTAAAAAGATACCAAGGACATAGAGTTACAATCATCCAAAATGAAACTATAGATGAAGTACATAAAAGTGATATTGAGAAACATCAGTATTTTTGACCAAATGGAAGAGGGCAAAATAATCAAGGATCTCGTTCTGTGCATGCACACTGCATGCACGACCAAACAAAAAAACAAATGTGTACTGTATTCCAAGTTTCCACTTATGCAGAGTTAATAATCAGCGTTAGAGCACTTGATTACCTTTTCGCAATTAACAAATGATTTAGATGCGAGAAAAATGAAGAGATTCCCAAAGGAAGCTATTTTTAAATTTATTATTTCTCTTCAGAACATACTAATCTATGAAGTACCACCATGGAAGCGTGTTGTGTCCAACACAACTTACACACTCCCACATGCAAATTTTCAAAAAGAGCATTACACGTGGGGACACACAGATTAAAATAATATTTAAATATATTTAATTTTTATACAGTACGAACACTTTCTTTTTTTTTTTTTCCAGTCATTAAAGTTCCATGGATCTTTTTGTAATTAAAGTTAAAACTACATAGACCTTTTTGCAATTAAAGTTAATCTTCCGAAAGCATCTCGTCCTGGGTCAATAGAAGTCTTTTTAGCAGCTCAATTACCTTTTTGGCCCAAAAAGAATAAAAGCCCATATTCCCAAATTGAAACAAACATTAAAACAAAAGTACCAATTTGTCCAGATTCATCCATCCTCCTCTTCCTCTCCCACTTCACAGATCCACCCCTACTTACCGTACCCTCAAACGTTTCAGATCTGTTTCTCCCTCTCCCGACTGGCATTTTCTCCACCAAATGAGCTGAGTTCATCTATATCTTTAAAATTTCTCCTGTTTTCTTGAGAAACGTGTCAGCCATGTTTGTTGGTGTGTTGACTGCTTGAATGAAGGAAATAAAAAGAGGGACACGCCAGGTGGTGTTTCCAACACGTGTCCGGAGCGTGTCAAGACACCGACTCTTGGCCTTTCCGACATGTCCGTACTTCATAGATGATGATTACCTATTTAACCCTGTTCTTCAATTTTAAAACCACATGGACCAAAAATTTGAAATTAAAACAAAAATCAGAAGCATTCAAGAAAAACATTTTTTTGGAACTTGATTTTATCATAATCAAGCGTCCTGCATCTATATTTAGATTAATCATAACCAAATTCATTTATAAAATTAACATGGTTTCTAGTGATCGTCATCATTTAGTGAGATTAAGCAGTAAGTGGATTGTACAGGTGACCAACATGTCTTATTTAGGTATACTGAATCTCAAATCAATCTAGACAAGTTAATAAAATTTAACTCTTTACAGCATCTGGACTCAAAGTTCACTTTCTTCAGAGCACGTCTCTTTGTTTCCCAGTTGTCTCCCTATAATTTCATAACTGAAAAAGTATGGAAATGGCGCCTAGATGTTTTATGTGCCTCTTATTGCTGAGAATACCTAATGTCTGATTCAGATCAGTATTCCCTAAAGAGTTTTGGCCGACTCTGCAGAGTTTATTTCTGTGGTTCTACAACTGTATTTACAAAGTCTTCCATCATACAAGTTCCTAGTTCTCTTTTCTGAAATACATATAACGAAGCTTTTATATCTATTATATTGTTCTAATCAACTTCTAAACCTGACTACCAGTATTTCTTTAGGATATTACAAAGAACCTGGCATGACATCAATTCTACCAGATCCTTTTGGCTTTCTTTTCTAGTCATAAAAAGTGTTTCCAACACCATGAGTTCAGATGTCTAGCCTGCAATCAGTTTGTCCATATTTTAACGATTGAACATAACCATACAGGGCATGAGGAAAAAAGGACCTAATGCATTAGCACAATAATGTTCAATTGATAAGCATGTGCCACAAGAACACTTGACATCACCTTAACTATCCAGCAACTGAATATAGAATCTAAGAGAACTTTTTCATAGAAAACTCCCGCAATCAATTCACTATTGACACTACCAGACACAATCACTTTGCTGCGTATCTGTGGGCATGATTAAATAAGGATTGCATAAAAAAATATCAATTCCTTAACATACTAAATTCCCAACTTCCCGTGTATGCAGTATTTAATTTTCTTAGCAAAAATTATTAATTTATGGTTAGATAAATAAAAGTATATGAAAGCAGCAGTATTGACTATTTCACAGACTTCAGCTTTTACTTGCACGGTATTAACACAGACAAGAGTAGCACAGAAAACCCACATCCTACATTCGTGCCCATAAACTCACATAGACAATTACTTGTGTGTACCGTTTGCCGATGATATCAAAGCATCACTTCACAGTTTCACCTTTAGGCAACGTTGATTAAAACTAGCATCAAAAGCGATTACATAGACACACAACCAACAAATATAAAGAGCGAGTGACAATGGAAAAGGCAAACAGGAACTTACTGTGGCAATTCGACCAGTCCCATTACTCTGGCCGCTGTCAATTGGCTGATTTTCACGCCCAGAACCACTTTCATCTTTCCTCTCTTTAGCATACTCCAAATGTTCTTCCTCCTTCACCTTATTATCCTCAAATCTTCGACTTACCCTCCCGTTTTCTTCCGGAACCCTAGCTCTCTTCTCATCCCCACTTCTGCCATTCATTTCCTCGCTCTCCTCTCTCACTTTCCTCTTTTCCGACAACTTTCTCTCCACGGAGTCCTCTCTTTCGCAAGTCCTCTCCTCATAAGATTTCTCACGCCTGTGCCTATTTTCTCGATCTCTGCTTCCCTCTCGTTCATGTCTATGGTCAATTGATTTCTCGAAGTCGATAGAATGCTCGCGACGCTTGTGGTAATGGTCGTCAGATCGGTGGCGGTCATCTTCAACATCTCGGTGCTTCGAACGGTGGTGGTGGTGTTTATAGTGGTCTTTGGATGATTCTCTATCTTTTTGCGAACCGGAATCTCTGTGTCTACGGCTCGATTTCTCCCTCTCCATGGCTATGGTTTCTCCTTCGACGTACAATCCGTGAAGGGTTCAAATATTTGATGAGGGGAAATGCTTCCACAATGGACACATGGAATTGGGCTCGCAGGCGCCTCCAATAGGGCATCCATGTGTTATCATGGACACCGAACTTGGTACCCATAGCATAATCGTTTGATGAGACAACGCGTTGGGGGGCGATGGTGAAGTCATCTAATCTAAGAATAAAAAGTTCCATTGATCAATTTGTACTTCGTCACGTTATAATCACTCTACTTTTTTTTTTGATTGGTACATAATTAATTGTATTAATCAAAACTTGTATACACATACACCGGGCATTTCCAGACGAGAAATCGAACTTCAATGGATCAAAGTGCCAAAAAATCAAATACCCGGCATACCCGGCTAAACAAAATAGGAACAAATTCCAATTACAAAACAAGTGCTAGAGACTCATAAAGATCTAAAACATGCGGTTACAAAGTAAACATAACTTTGTAAATGTGTTTTTTAATCCGTCTAACCTTCCTATTCCTTGGCATCCTTGCCATCCAAATTTGGTACACGGTACTTGAAAGGGCGATCTTCTTTGCCTTACTATGCCAAGTCATTCCCCTTGCTTCTTTTATCATCCATTTCAATGCACTTGGGAGTGTAGACATGGAGCGTCTAATCCCAAGCCATCGTCGAACTTGTTCCCATACTGAGGCAGTAAATTGACAATCAAAGAAAAGGTGTTGTTCCGTCTCCTCATCATCATTACAAAAAAAGCATTTTTTATCAATATCAAAAAACAATAGTTTGTTTTTAGTAAGCAGTTTTAACTGTGCAGCTAACCATAAAATGAAAGCATGTTTAGGAGTTATCGCAGAATTCCAGATAGTACCTGCCCATACTGTTTTAGGTGCCTTTTTCCTGAAAAATTCGTAGGCCATTTTGATGCTGAACTGCCTGAATACCCATCTGGTTTTGAGACTGTACACGTGCATTCAGAGGCTGCCGAAAACTGATTTCTGTCTGCCCATAAACGTAAGGCTCAGCCTGCGTGTATCCACGGGTCCCTGCATTAACCTGTCTGTGCTGCAATTGCTGTAAGACTGCCCGTGTCCAAGTGCTTGCTGGGAAATCAGCCCAGTACCATTATTTCCTTCGGTCAGATTAATCAGCCCCCTAAGTTCCAGTAATTTTTTGATTAATGGGGAGACATCCTTCCTTCCCATATATTCCCAGATATTACAATCATGCAAGAAAACATGATTAATCCAACTAACCCATAGAGTATCCTTTTTGCATTGGATATTCCACAAAGTTTTAGCCAAGAGTGCAAGGTTCCAGCACTTCATATCTCGAAAGCCCAAGCCCTCCTCACTTTTAGGTAAACATACCTTACTCCATGCAACCAATGGTTTTTTCGATCCCCACAGGAAGTTCCGACAAATAGCAATAATTTTAGAGACCACCGTAGACGGAATAGGTAGGATAGATAGCCAAAAGCATTCCACTCCTTGAAGTACCGCCCTAATAAGCTCTGCCCTCCGCGCATAGGATAAAGTGGCCATAGACCATGCTCCAATGTATCCCGAAATTTTATTGATGAACCAGTCATACGAACTAACTTTTAATTTCTCCGCCGCAAGTGGGATACCCAAATACCGAAATGGCATAGATCCCTTAGCCATGTTAGTAGTTTGGTAAATATCATTCAAATCTTGTCCATGCACTCCCACCGTATACAAGTTGGACTTACTAACATTCATCCGAAGTCTCGACATGTCCCTAAATTTATTAAGACACTCCATCATAATACCAACCGAGATAGGATCTCCTCTAGCAAAAAGCATCAAATCATCTGCAAATGCAAGGTGAGTAATCTTCAAAGGGCCACATTTAGGATGATAATTGAATTCACTACCCTCCGTCATATTCTTTAGCATCCTTGAAAAATATTCCGAGCATATCACAAACAAAAAGGGAGAGAGATGATCACCTTGACGAAGACCCCTTTTTCCCTTTATGTATCCATATAGCCCACCATTAAGCCCAACAGAATATGTGGGTGATAAGATGTATTCCATAACCCATCCAATAAATTTTTTTGGGAAGCCAAGTCCCTCAAGCACCCTACAAAGAAACTCCCAATTCACCGAATCATAAGCTTTTCTAAGGTCAACCTTAAGAAGGCATCTAGGGGCCACCCTCTTACGGTTATATTGTCTTAGAAGTTCTTGAACAAGATGAATATTCTCTACCATACTTCCCTCCACAAAAGCGGCTTGAGCTTGGTCAATAATAGGACCAAGCAAAGGCCCCAACCTAGATGCAATGACTTGGTGATAACCTTATAGAGCACATTACAACAAGCAATAGGCCTATAATCCGCAACGGAGTTAGCATGATTTGCCTTTGGTACCAAAGCTATAACCGTGTGGTTAGTTTGCTTGAGTAGTTTACTAGCATTGAAGAATTCCAACACCACCGCCATAAAATCTTTACCTACAATGTTCCATGCCTTTTTGAAAAAACAAGAAGAGAAACCATCCGGCCCCTGTGATTTGTCATCCCCAATAGAGAATAAGGCCGAAATGTCTTTAATCAAAGTTAAAGCATTCTCATCCGATAGTCTAGGTCCACCCCTTAAGATATCATCACAAATTGGTGTTCCTCGCCTTTCTTTCCCCATAATATCACTGTAGAATTTCACAAATTCCTCTGCCACTTCTTCCAAAGATGAAGTATAGGTACCATCCACCTTAGAGATTTTAGCAATAAAGTTCCTTTTAGCATTCCTTTGAACTATGGAGTGAAAAAATTTAGTACACTTATCACTTTTAGCAAGGTACTCACATTTAACTTTTTGGGAGTAAAAACTCATTTCCGCTTCACCCAAGTCCCTAGACTTTTTCCTCAAATCTGCAACTTTACATTGTAGATCCTCATTGCATGGATCATCATGTAACTCCAGTTGAGCTTCTTTCAACATAGAAATAGCCATGCTAGCTCTAGAAGAAATATGAGCAAAGTGTTTTTCAATGAATCTCCTCAGTTCACCCTTTAATAATTTCAACTTCTTACATATTGTTTGGTACCCCTGACCTCAAAATCCCAAATATTGTGTACCACTTCAAGAAAGAGCTCTTAGTCAAGAAAGAGTTCTCAGTCTAGCTCTCAGTCAAGTCTTGGTTAGAGAGAGATGCTCTCAACTTTCTAGTGAGAGAATTCCCACTAAAAGTGCCTAGACTTCTTGGCTTCTTGAGATTCTTTCCTACTTTTGTTTTGATATTCACTTCGCTCTAGTGGAAATTAAAATATTCTTACTCTCGTCTCTCAGATTCTGGTTTTTTTATACAAGTTGGTTCGGTTATTTGGTGAAATTTTAGCCTCTGGTGGTACTACGTGTTTTGTGCTCCTTGGAGCACTCTTCGGTTTGGTGGCTGTTGGAATCCCACACAAGTTGGGGATTTCTACGGGGTAGACTGTGATTCTCCAACCAGAGTCGCCCAGTTTTTATCCTTGGTACTGGGTTTCCTGGTATTTCTTGCGGTGGGTTGCCCTCCAGGGGCAGATTCAGTCTCTAATTGTAAGTACGGTGTTTTTTGGTCTGATTTACTTGGTATTCTGCGTTGTGAAGATTCTCTTCACTGGTTTTTGGGTGTCATCCATTACGGTCAGGCGTGGTTCTCTGGTTTTGACCGTCGTTTGGCTGCCCGTTTATCCTGATTTGGTGACTGAAAGTGCTGTTTTGGTCCCCTGCATCAATTGGGATCTGTTCATTGCATTCTGCCTTCAGCTTCTTGGTCGATTTTTGCATTTCTGGGTTTGTGGTTGAAGGTGTTCTTCAGTTCAACTGTTCGTCTTCTTCCCGGAAGTTACGTGGTCTCCTGCTTGTTCTTGTTAATTTTATATTAATCTTGCATAATTTGGATTAAATCTGGATTAATCCGGCGTTTTTCGAACGTTGGTGCTTAATCACGCGTGACGTTGGGGACTGTCTGGCTCCTCCCACGTGCTGTCCTTGCCTGCCTCATTCTGACTTGCACAGCTTTTCAAATTTGGTCAACTTTTGGATCCTGACCGTTGGAATTAGGGTTGTGCTTCTTGGGCTTCTCTGGCTCATATTTCGGCCTGGGCCTTTTGCTACTGGGCCCATATTCCTTGGGCTCTTGGCTCCATCTCTTCTGGGCTTCCCTCCTTTGATTGGGCCAGCTTCTGTTCTGGACCGGTTTTGGAGCACTCTTTATTCTTGGCTGCTTTCCTTTGGTTGGGTCTGTTTTCAACCTGGACCGATTTCTTGCTGGACTGGATCTCCAGTGGGCCTACCTCCTTCTGTGGGCCTATCTTCTTTCCTGTCTGGGCCTCTTCTTGCTAAGGTTAGTGGACTCTTCCTTTTTACTTATTTATTGCTTTTTCTTTGTTTTTCTTTTCTTCTCGGCCCATTGGGCTATTCTTCTCTGGTCTTGGACCGTGTGGGCCTGTTGCTGGGCCTCTTTGTTCTTGGCTACGGTTCGCTTGGGCTGGCCTCTTGGTTTTGGGCCTGTTATTTCCTCTGAAGGGCTAGGCCTTCGTCTGGGCTTTCTCCTGTCTCGCCTAGACAGCCCCATTGCTTCCCATGGCTAAAAAGAGGGCTGGTTCCTCATCTGGGCCGAAATCCTTGGCTTCTAAGAGCTCCTCCCCGGCCCCTCTGCCTGAACCGAAATCCCCTGTTGTGCTTTCTCTTCCTGCTCCCCCTGAGAATGCTATGCCCAACATTTTGGAAGGTAATGAGCCACTATTGGATAATTCTGTTGAGACAGACGACGCTACTAACTCCCCAAGTTTATCCTGCACACTTGGATTGGAGGATACCGATGTTGAAGAGTCGGTTAAGAAATTGTCAGAAGATAAACTGGATAATGCTGGAGACAAGAGCAGTGGTGTAAAGGCTCCCTGGGTCAATTTATTCAAAAACAACAGAACACCTGAGGAAAATCTCAAACTACCATCCTTTTCATCGGAAGGGAATGAGGTGCTTATTGACGACTCGGAATTTGATAATATTGAGTTGACTTGGGGATATGGTCTGGTTGGTTATTTTGCTGGTAAATTCCCAGGCCTAACAGCTCTACTTAATCTATGTAACTCATGGGATGTGGAATATAAATTTTGTTCACACCCCAGTGGATGGCTGATTTTTAAATTTAATTCGGATGCGGATAGGCAAATTGTACTGGGTGGTGGACCTTACCTTGCTTATGGGAGACCACTAATACTCAAAAGTATGCCTAAACTGTTTGAGTTTGATGAGAAGGAAATTCACAGGATGCCAGTTTGGATTAAGCTACCGGGGCTCCCACTAGAACTCTGGAATACTAAAGTTCTAGGAAAAATTGTTTCCAAAATTGGAGTACCGGTATCTATAGACAAAGTTACTGCTACAAAAGACAGACTAGCTTTTGCTAGGGCCCTAGTGGAGGTTGATGCTTCGAAGGAACTCGTTAGGGAGGTCCAGCTCAAATTCTCTAGCGGTAAAACCAGGAAACAAGTTGTGGTTTATGAAAATGAGCCTAAATTCTGCAGCATCTGCATAATGTTCGGGCATACCATTGTAAGTTGTAAACGTAAAAATGGTCAAGAGGATGGAGCTAAAGAGAATGCCAAACTTGGACAGAATACTACAGCGAATCCAGCCAACGTCTCTGATGAAGTTGAAACGGATACTGTGGAAACTGAACAAGCCCAGGTAGCAGCTGTCAATGAATCCAATAACTTAGCACTTGCTAAAGATAATGGTAAAAAGGCAGTTGAACATACGGTTGATGAAGAAGGAGACTTTACTGAGGTAAGTAACAAGAAAAGAGCCTCCAAAGGGGATAATAGCTCTAAAAGTTCTAAAGGGCATAATACTGGAACACAGGCTGCGGGAAAGAATCAACCTGCCAACACACATGGGAAAATGGCCAAAAACACTGGGAGATCTCAGGCAGGCAAAGAAACTCATGTTGCGGGTACACTAACTACTCAGCCTAAGGGAGCACATAATACACTAATGACGGGTATGCAGGAGAAGACGGCTGCTAGCATGCGAAAGATACAGAAAGAGGCTGCTAAGGACGGTCAGGCTGTTGGCACACAAGATGTTGGCACACAGGACATAGAGGTTCCACCTACTAGCCAGCCTGATATTACAGAGCAATCTACTACGGAAAAAGGTAGCGGGGAGCAGTCTGCACAATCCAAGGAGTTTGGATCGGATGACATAGCTCAAACCATGTCTACTAACAATAGTAATCCTAAAGTGAAATCAGGAGAGCATGGCAAGAAAACTTCTAAAAAAGAGGTAAAGAGGGGAAACTCTCTTG
>CAIGRM010015109.1:0-13155 GCA_903798335.1 Fraxinus albicans
TTCTAAGTAGTTGCTTTGCTTCCTTAATGCGATGACTAGTTTTGCTAATTTCATTTCCTATGCTATTGATATGGAATATCAATACCTTGAGTTTCTTGCTTGAATCATTGCTTTTCTAGGAGGATTTTTATTTCTGTGTGTACAGGGATGGCCCCAAAGGTTGCGTGCTGGATGCTGGAATACTTGTGACATTATTGGAAGAAAACTTGCCAGTCGAATTGGTTACTCGTAGAGGTGTAAATCTGTGCGAGGTAATTGTGGGCGTACATTGTCCAGTATGACGAATGAAAGGGCAGTGCCTGGCCAAGTACAAACTGCCTCAATATCTCGTCATATGGCAGCTTGGGTAGCATTCAATCTCATTGCAGGTAATGAATTCACAAGATACAAAGAATTTAGTTTATTTTGCAACGTGTACAGAACAGAGTGGAAATTGAAATTCAAAGAAGGAAATGAATTTTGAAATACAGAATTTTACAGACTCCAATTCAAACACCTAAAGAAACCTTGATTGCCTACACTCTGCAGGAATACCATGAACAAAGCGTTTATAATCAGTACAATAATTGTATATCATGAAGTTCTTCTGAACCCATCGTAGTCTTCTTCGGCTGTAAGCATCAAGTTCCTGGTTCTGCCATGCCCCATTTGAGAACTTAGAATTGCTGCTAGTGCAAGATCCACTACATGTTTGTGCATTGAAATTTCTGTAGTATGCTGTAAAGGGAGCCTTTGACCAATCGATTTTCTCTAGTCCTCCCCTGGTCGCCCAGTCGTCAGCATTCCACAGGCTAGAGTAAATTCTCATAGGTTGGTTCTTAGGATATGGGACACCAACTGATTCAGCATTTTTGAACACCCTAATGGGAGTGTTGTCCACCAGGAAGCTGGAATAAGAAAATGAATTAGTGACACTATCATTTGAAAATTCAGAATGAGTTCTTGTTTAGCACTTGTATATGATGTATGTATAGGTCATTGTTTTAAACACATTGGGAATGGAAGGAGTGACCAAAGTTGAAATTTAGTAATCTTATGATGTATAATCTTATGAATTTTGAGTGACAACTAATGAATTTAAAATCCCCACATCCCCAACCCACATGCGTCCATACATAGACAATAGAAGATGAGGTTTGTTCTTACACAATGCGTTGGGGATTCCAAATGATTGAGTAGGTGTGGAAATTCTTAGTTGGGTCGAACCAAAGATAAAACTGCTGCTCCCTGCCCCCCCTGCCTTGAGTAAACACATTGGTGTGAAGAATATATGGTTCACCGGAGACATTTCCTAGGAACTCAAAGTCAATTTCATCATGTGTTGGCCCTTGAGAAGATAACTGCAACAATAACCCACAAATTATAAGCCTCAAACCATAAAACTTCTGTTAATATAAATAAGTTTAACTTTCTAGACGAGATGGTTTAAAACATACGTAGTAGGCAGTAACAGTGCCAGCAGAATTGCCAGCAACAAGTTTAAGTTGGACATCAATTCTCCCAAATAGATACTCTTTCTTGGATTGAAATCCAGAACCAGAAATCTTGTCTAAAGATAAGGAAAGAAGCTGCCCTCCATTGAAAACCTTCGCCCTGTTGCCTCCCCAAGTTAGATCAAAATCTTGATAGAAATTACCACAATTTGCAACCATGCAAGAACTCATCACTAGAGTAATAGCCAAGAACAATACTGAAAACCCTTTAAAGAAAGAAGCCATTGTATTTGAAATTTGAAAGAAAGAGGCTGTAATGTTATTGTTTGTGTCGTGAATTTGAAAGAGATGTGCTATATATAGGGGCCCTGCTGGGTTGGGGTGGGGTGTTTTTAAGAAGAGATGGAAATGCTTGTGAAGAAAAGGGCGTGGAGCTGGTGCCAGCTTGGAGCAATGAAAGCTGGATGGTTTTTGTTTGTATATTTAAGTGGTTTAAATTTTTTTGTTTTGTTTTTTCCAGCAATGATTCGGTTCTCCCCAGAAATAGGGTAGTATGGCCCTCTTTTGGCATCATCAATTTGGACAGTCAGTGGATGACAACCAAGACTATGATACTGTAATAAAATTACTGTAGGAGCTATCTAAAAGTGGATGTTCATGCACTCGTGCTTATCTACTGCTCCTTTTTTCTTCTTTTAATATTCGCACATTCTCTTGCCCAGCCCAACCCCTCCCCTCGCCTCCCCTCCCCACCTCTCCTGTATGTATTCTTACATTCTCTTGCCCAACCCAACCCCTACCCTCCCCTCCCCACCCCTCCTGTATGTAGATAGATGTGTTAAAATATGTCAAGTTGAACTACAAGTCTGCATATATGGGTCTATATTAAGAACTGAGAAAATCTATAAATGATATTGTACAAGTCCGTGAGCTCGATTTAGCATGATCTAGAGCGAATACGTCAAGACGAGGCTATGATGCTCAACGTGACTAGATTTATATTTCTACCTAAGAGTCCATCTAAAATAAAATAAGAAACGCAACTTTCAATTTCGTTCAATAGAATAATCAAATGGTAAATCAATGGAGTTCAAGTAGACGATTCTTTCTCTTCAAGTTAATCTACTAATATAAGAACGAAATAATCTCGATGGGAAAGTTTAAAGTGATTTAGGCCACCATTTATATTGGGAGGAATTTTTTTATTTAATTTTATTAAATTTGAGGGGAGATAATTCACCTGGCATGCTGTACGGAACCATTTTATTTTGTTTCGATAATGCATGTGCTTCAAATAAAATTAAAAGGGCAATACTACATGTACAGATATTTTTTTTTTTTATCTAATATTTTACATATGCTCACAATAGGGTGTGGGGACTACATTTTTTAGAGTTTTTTACTCACGTGGGCCCTACGCACATGTGAGAGCACTGAGAGGGTGTAATATTTTCGGCAGAGACAATTTGGTACAAATAGTTTTATTCAAATTAAAATGAGTTGACCAGTTTGAATTTATGCTTTAGACAAAGTGATTGGCTCTCCCTTGTAACCTGGACCAGGATCAAGATAGCAAACTTTTTCTCTGTATATAGCTGTAAAACAAATCATAGTCCATTTCACCTTCTTGATGTCTGCAAATTCCGCGCAAAGCAAAAGATAGATGAGTAATGCTAGGTACAAGGAAATTTTCACATAAATTTTACTGGATTCCATGTGACACGAATCAATTGGCATGACAAAAAATCTAAAAATTGCCTGCAAATCAATATGGATTATGTGAAAGAATCGCTGTACTTGAGGAATTTTTCGAGATAGATTATTTTCTGCAAAAAAAATAAAAAAGTAGTATTCGTCTCATGTAGTATGTGAAAACATTTCAGGTAGGGTTGTTAAATTGGTCGAGCTCAGTCATTCGGCTCATGTTGGCATTCATGTGTGAGGTGAGCCAAGCGCGAGTTGGCTCGCTTCACCAAAAGTGGACTCGACTTGTAATTTTTCTAAATTTGAGCTGGAAATAGTACTTTCACTCATAATGAAGACTTTAAACTTGTAAGAAAAAGGTAAACGTAAAAAACTATTATTTCGTTAGAAGAATTATAAAGTCGTAAACATCCTTCTCCTTTATCTAGGTTTGGGATCTACTACAATACGCGAGCAAAGTGAAAACTATACAAGAGTGAGTATTTCTTACACATTCTAAAGAAAAATGAAATGTCAATGTACAATAATAAATCTATAACTTAGCGTACCAAAATATTTGCAAAGTTTATAATTGGTGAAAATCTCCAACAATAGCACTTGTCATCTTCAGTAATTGGCTCATACAAGTAATTCGTTGCTTGGCTCGTGCCTGCAACGGACGAATGACTCGTCTCACTTAACGCCCTTATTTTGATGTGACCCACGCGAGGAATAAATGCTTATGAGTACTGGTTTGGATTCAAAATGAAAGATTGTGAATTGTCTTTTAAAAGAACAAACTTAAAGCCACATGACTCACGGTTGCGAAGAGCCTATGAGTTTATCATACACATGCTCACGTGTACTGGACCGAACATTACTAATAAAATAAATAGCATTATTTATTATACTGTCCTAAGTTATTAACTACTATGTACGAATCATTTGAAGATTATTGAGTTCTATGTAAAACTGCTCGCACAAAGTAAACTGGCATTTTAAGAATATCAAATTCAAAATTCGATGTTTTGTGTGTGAGCCATGCTCTAGATTTCCTAACATTTTCCATGGTGTGGTTATGGGTCCTTACCTTCAAAATGAGAATCTCCAATTTATTTAAATCCATGGACTGGGGTCACTGCATAATCAAAATCATCAATGTGGATAATAGAATCGAATGTGCGTTTCATTCACTTGACGCTGGATGACAAAAATGCCGAATTTCTTAACATTTCTCTCCAATTTCACTTGAAAGTCGTGTGTGATTTGGACGTTCATATTGACAATTTTGATCACATAAAGAACCAAATTCACATATTTAAATAAGTTGAGAGCTCATAGCCTCACTTTTGAAGATTGTGGAACCATAACAATACTACATGAAAGATTTGGGATGCCAACCCTAATTTTTCCTATCAAATACAAAACTAGATGTCTTTTTTCTTGAGCAGCTGTGCCAGGCCTCATCCCAAAATATCCATCCTAAGGGACCATAGCACTAATGGATAGGCATGGAATTAGGGATAAACAAAACTCTCGAATCAAATTGGACGGAACGATTTTTTTTAAGTTAAATACCTGAACGAATATTTGAATCAAGAACCGACGGATTTGGTTCGGTTCTTGATTCTAGACTAAGAACCGAATCTCCTTAATTTTTTTTTTTTTATCTTAAATAAGTCAAATTATTTTATTTTTCTAAATAACTAACTAATTAATTTAGCCCAAACTCAAAATATGATTTTCCTATTTATAATTTTCAACAAAGTCCAACTTAATCAAATTGACCTCAATTTTATTTAAATCTCTTATTATATTGTAGTGTTGTTTCTGCCCTTTTGGAGAAATCGAATTCCAAACTCGGCTGCGTCTCTCTTCATTATTGTGAGCTTACTATTTTCTTTTTCCTTTAATTTTAACAGTCAAATATATGATAAACTCAACAAATAGAGGTTCAAAAGATATCAAGAGATTGGAATATGTGATTTTGTAAGAGTTAAGATTGAACATGTCATTAGTTGAATTAATGTAGCGTTGTTGTAAATATTAAAAAAAATAATTATTGTACAAAAATCAGGAATCGAACTGAATGGAACCGAACCCAAGTAGTTTCATATTTGGTGTTCATCATGAGAATCGAACCAAATCGGACAATGTCCAACTGAAATATCTGGTGTTCATCATGCATACTCTGCATAAAAATGTGATATTTGAACATCCAATGAACATGGTCAAATATAGATTTATAATTATAACAACTTTATTTGTCCTATTATTTCTAGTTGTCATGAAATTGACATGCTAAAATATTAGAGGTGTTGCGGAAGCCAATGCTTTGCCCATTTCTCTATCTTTTTGAGGTAGAAATGTAGGGCAGACTTGGTAAAAATATTGGAATTACTAGATTAAAAGTACAAAGTCAAGTCATGATATACGTGAATTTATTTTCGAATAATATTTATATTTGTGTGCATAGAAAAATTAGTTATTATCTTATGTATATTCTTAAAATAACATAATCGAACATAATTAAATAAGGAGAGGTCGTGCTCTTTTGTATTCCATGAAATAGTTTTTAAGCAATTCGAGGGTTATAGAGATGATAATACTCAGGGCATGTCCTCACAGGGAGTTTACAGGCACCTCACAAGGGGCCTGGGCCCCACATGTATTTTTTTTAAAAAAATTGCAGTAGGCCCCCGTCATGTTTGTTGCCTGTAAGTTGCCTGTGAGAGTTTCTCCTGTACTTCAAGTAAGGTCCTAATACTTTACATAAAGTATGGTTGGATAAAGATTAGAGCATGAGACCAGTCCAATACGGAAAAAGCCACATCCTTTTCCTTCACTTATTTATACATTATTTGATCATGAAATCGTTTAGTTTTTGTCAGTGTCTTAAGAATCAAACAATTGGTTCAAATATGAAAATTAAAAAAAGTTTTTTTTTTTTTTTTTTGCCTTTTTACCTGATCATTTGACCTTTCATCTTTTTCATGCCTGGACAAGTTTTTAAAACGTTGATACTATGCAACAAATTTGGAAAGAGAAATTTAAATAAAAAGACAAATTCACTCTGACAGCTATAAATTTTTTTCGTTTCCTAGTTTCAATTTCAAGAAATTGATTCTTCATCTAAAGCTATGAAACCAAGGTGGCCGAAAGCAACAGCTAAAGGTTTAGGAGGCATCTAAGGTAGGAAAGTGGGCCATGATGGAATTTTCGGTGGGTTGGATTGGCCCAGCAACCAAACCAATGAACTCCGGTAGTATCGCTTGGTTGGGGCCCAGTTTGTTAATCATTAAAAGTTCAATAATTAGTAATTATTAAGGATCCAAAATAGCAATTTGGTGCATCTTTTAGTACTATAAATTATAATTATGTTATAGTTACTTTACTTATTGGTGGATATTAAATTAATTATGATAATATAATATAAAGAATAATGATATATAGCACCAGTGATGTTATAGTACCCCGTTTAGGTGATTACATTTGATAAATTTAATTAAATGAATCATGTGACATTTTATTTAAGTAAATCTATCATTTACTGTCATACATTTACCACATAAACTAGTACTTGGCATAGTGGTGTTAAATAATATTACTCGAATATAAAGTTATATTCACTTCAGGAGGTTTATTTTTTAGATAAAAAGTGGTTATTTCGTTCAACATTATAGCAGGTAAGGGAAAAATATCAGTAAATTAAGTAACATCGGAATAACTGTAGCAGAAGTTCCCAACTCTTGTTTGGTAGGGATTAAATTATTAATAAATTTTAATAAAAATTGATGAAATGTATAGTGAAAAAGTTGTGGATCCCAAGAAATATGTGATTAACGCCTTTAATCATTGACATCTTAATTCTTAAACATTTAATTTTATACGGTGTTCAATAATTATATTTAAACTTTCAAGCTAGTTATTCCTCTAAACTTTTGCCTAACTCTCAAATTTAAAAATCCAAATTAACGATTGCATTTAATAAGTAATAGATTTCAATATGCTACTTTTCAAATTATTTAAAGTTTAAACCACCGTTGAATCGATTGGCTATTGGGTTGTTGTGGGGATGGATGGAAGAAGATGCCTTTTTTTTTTTTTTACTTCGTGTTTTTAAAATTTTATTTTTATGTTCTTTATCTTTTTGAGTGAATTATTTGACGAAATTACTCCTTGACATAAAAACAAAATAAGGCAATTGCATAGCATGCACACAATGAAGGTCCTTTTGGATAGATTCCTTCCAAAGTGACCATTTGCACCAAAAATAAAAAAGGTTTGAAACCATTTACGTCACATTTAAAAGGTTTGGACCAAAAACACAAATTATGAAAAGGTTTGCGACCATTTGAGCCAATTTTCCTTATTTACCAAGCCAAATCTGCTAGGTGAAAGTAGACGTGAATTTGTGAAAATAGAAAATCATTAATTTAGATATTAACATCACACACATCTTTTAATTAAATTGGATATAAATGTCGATTGACTCTATTTGAGCAAACAAGTTCCACATCGGCTGTGGGAAAAAAAATAAATCCACCATATAATCCAAGTGGGCTACTCCACCCATTACCAATTGGTTTTGGGATGGAACCTCACTTGGGCCTGGTGGAGTGGGCTTGGGCCTTGGGTAATTGCTCTCAATAATTCCCTAACAAACTACACTGGAATAATATATTTCATTCAAATCACACACAACAAAATCTTATGTATTGCGTGAAATTTCGTGCAGGTGTATCCCAATTCTTGGACAGCCATATTGGTGTCCTTGGACAACCAAGGAATGTGGAATGTGAGATCTGCAATGTGGGAAAGGCAATACCTTGGACAACAATTTTATCTGAGGGTGTACAATCCAGTTCCCAATTTTGCCAATGAATACGACATTCCTTCCAATGCTCTACTTTGTGGTAAAGCCATTGGGAGACGTCCTTAGTTTTATGATTTAATCAGTGTAGCTTGTATTTCAGTCATCAGAGCTTGACTGTTTTTTGGGTTCGTTGTCATCGTAGTTGTANGTTTTGGGATGGAACCTTACTTGGGTCTGGTGGTGTGGGATTGGGACTTGGGTAATTGCTCTCAATAATTCCCTAACAGACTCAATAATTTTGCTTTTAACAATGAACAATATGAAATTTGCATGTGATTTAACGTGTGCATTGATGGTACCGATCACTTGGGGACCCCAAAACTTCATTTTTTAATGTTGATGGCTCGTAACCATATCGAAGGAAATGTTTAGAAACCCGACCCTAATTTACCCTACAAAAAATGATATTTAAGATTTCACTCCCAATCAGGGACAGATGGAGGGGGGCTATAGCCCGGTCCAGTCCCCACCCACTGAAATTTTTTAGAAAAAAAATTTGTGTAAAAAAAAAAAAATCATGTGTAATTTTATTTTCTTTTACGTATTATCCCGACCTGTAATCCGGTCATGGATCCGTCCCTGCTCCCAATAACTTAACTTGATAAAATATAAGGATCTATCATTAAGTAAAGACTTCAAATTGGTGGCAAAACAACTCCTGTATTTCATTGCTTCACAATAAACTGTAAATTCCTCTATTACACATACGTTTGAATTCGACCCATAAAAAGGACACAAAATACTGAAAAACTTCGATAGCACATCGCATTTGTCTACTGCATATTGCCTCCCCTTCAACAGATTGTTTGTGTTTCTACAAACTGCACTCTCTAATCCAGTGATAACTACACGGCATGTACCATGAATAGATGAAGCTTTAGTCTTGGGCTAAAACAGGAATCTGATACTTCAGAAATGGTTGCTTCTTGTTGCTTAGATGGGTATGTTGAAACATCAAATCCAGAAGGCAGTGTGGATCCCAGATTTTGAGTAAGCACGGCTGCCGTTGATCGTCAACGGTCACAATAATAACCATTGTTGTGAATTGAAATCACTTATATTGTACTTAGAATTGCAAGTGTAGGCATACGCTATCTACCAATCTAATAATGTTTATCGAGTAACAATTTGAAGTTTGAAAATGGGTTCAATTATTTACTTTCTTTGTTTGATTTGCGAATAATTCCAGTCTAACAGGAAAAAATGACTATTTTAATAATCTCATTGTAAGGTCGAAATTTAGTTAAAAAAGTTTTTAAAACAAAGAGGGAATATAGATTATTACTTGATAAAAGAACATAGAGAATTTTGTTACATATATTGTCAACATTCACCAAATGCTACAATGATCAACTGTTTCATCATTCCAAAGAAAATCACATGTTCGAATCATCCAATTGCACCGATTTTGATGTTTACATACTCCAAAATGGTGAAAAATATTAAACTTAAATAATTGCAAAAGGGATTCCTATTGTTGAGAGTCGAACCCAAGACTCCATTTTATTTATATAGTACAAAAACATTGAAAAAAAAAATATATTGACACAAAAAAGAAAAAAGAAAAATTGAATACCAGCGAATACAGCATGGGTAGCCATCGGAGCTTGTTGGGTGCTGGATTCGCTGCTGCCTGAAGAGACGAAAATGACATCATATCCCATGTCGATGTTGAATTATCCTGCAAGGTGGTTTTCGTGTCAATTTATTGTAAGATGAAAATATTGCATACCTAGTAGCTAAATTTGCGTCAAATTCTAATAAGACTGTAAGAGAAGTTCAAACTTCCCAGTAATAAATAACATGATAGGTATTTTACCTTCGTCCCTTGTATTATATCACCAAGGACAGCAGCCTATGACAATATATCCTGGAGAAAATGGTAAGTATTAGTGTCTAAGATAACTAGCCCGTGAAGAGAATGTTATGCCAATTTACAAACACCACACAGACTACACTTGCAAGTTGCAACATTGATAAACTGAACTTCAGCAACAAATGGGGCTTTTCTCGAACTCATATAAACTCAATATATACCTTGCTCAGTCCACGGCTTAATTATAACTCAGGTTGTACTGGAAAATTGAAAGGAAAGCTTGAAGAGCATGGTACGAAAACGTTCAAAAAAGATGTCAAGAGGGGTAACTCTCTTACTATCTTATCATGAAGATAGAATCATAGAACATTAGAGGATTGAATCTTCCCCTTAAGCAAAATAGGGTTCGGAATTTCATTAAGCAAAATGATATTGATATTATGGGTGTTTTGGAGACAAAGCTAAATCAACACAAGCTTCAACGAGTGATATGGAATAAATTTGGGGGTTTTTTGAAGATCAACAACTTTCTTTCTCATCAAGCCGGCCAGATTTTGATTTTATAGAATCCCATGAAAGTCCAAGTGGATATCTTGGAGATTACTTCTCAAATTGTCCATTGCTCCGCTACTTGTAAGGTTAGCTCACTTACAATCTTTGTTAGTTTTGTTTATGGTTTTCATACTATTGTGAAACATAGGCCCCTATGCAGTAAGATTTCGGAATATGGATCAAATTGCTCCTCCGTTGTTGATCATGGAAAATTTTAACAATGTGCTCAAATTTGATGAAAAATGTAATGAGGCAGATGTTACACCGTATGAAGAGAGGAATTTTTCCAATTTGTGCCTCAATGTGACTTACGGATGTGAGATCTATTTGTTGTTTCTACACTTGGACCAATAATTCGATGTGGAGTAAACTTGATAGGGCTATGTTGAATGATGCTTGGGTTCAAGCCGGTTTTAATAGTGTTGCTTAACTATCTACCGTCGAGGTGCCTTTCAGACCACTCACCATGTGTTGTATCACTTTTTGGGCTTGATAGAAGTAAGAGGAAGCCTTTTTAGGTTCTTCAATATGTGGACCAACCATGAAAGTTTTCATGAGGTTGTACATAATGGTTGGGAACTTGAGGTTAGGGGAAAGAAGCAATTTGTGCTATGTAAAAGTTGCAAGGCCTAAAAGAGGAGTTTAAGAAGTTTAATGATAAGCATTTTGTCTATATCTCCAATACGGCCCAAAAGCTACTTTGGTTTTAAAAGAGGCTTAATTGGAATTGTGTGATGATCCTTTTAATGTTAAACTTCAAAGTGTACTGGCAAGCATGAAGAAAAAAGATATGAATCTTTGTGAAATGAAGAGAAGTTTCTACTTCCAACAAGCAAAATGTGAGTACCTTAAAAATAGTGATAAGTGTACAAAATTATTTCATTCGATAATTAAGAGGAATGCTAAAAGGAATTTCATTGTGGCCGTATGTAAAGGGGATGGTACTTATACCTCTCCTTTGGAAGAAGTGGCCGATAAATTTGTGTGGTTCTATGGTGACTTGTGGGAAAAAACAGTCTGGGAAGGCCTATTGACATTGATATCTTGAGGGGTGGCTCCATGTTATCAGAAGAGCAAGCTTTGGCATTAACTAGGGACATTTCAAAACAAGAGATTAAAGATGCATTATTTTCTATTGGAGACAATAAATCACTGGGTCCGAATGGATACTCATCTTGCTTTTTTAAGAAGGTTTGGGGAATTGTTGGAAGAGAATTTAAGGGGGCTATCTTGGAATTTCATGTTCACTTTTAAAGGAAACGAATCACACGATCATCACTTTAGTTCCTAAGGCAAATCATTTAAATACCGTTGGAGACTATAGGCCCATTACATGTTGCAATGTCTTTTATAAGGTTATTACTAATATTCTTGCATCTTGGTTGGGTCCTATTCTTGGTTCAATTATTGATCAAGTTCAAGCCGCGTTTGTAGAAGGTAAAAGTATGACGGGAACGTTCATCTTTCCAAAGAGCTTCTAAGGCAATATATTCGCAAAATAGTTGCTCCAAGATGCCTTCTTAAGGTTAATCTTAGGAAGGCAAATGATTCAGTTAATTGGGATTTTCTTAAGAGTGTGCTTGTTGGACTTTGTTTTCCCACAAGGTTCATTGGATGGGTGATGGAATGCATTACAATGCCAACTTATTCCATTGCACTTAATGGAGGCCCTTATGGATTTTTTAAGGGAATGAGGGGACTTCGTCAAGGTGGCCCCTTATCTCAATTTTTATTTGTTATTTGCCTTGAATATTTTTCAAGAATGCTTAAGAGAGCTACTGATGAGACTGAGTTTAACTATCATCCTAAATGTGGCCAATTGAAGATCACTCACTTAGCATTTGCGAGGGGGATATCATTTCGATTAGTATCTTGATGAAGTGCCTATCTAATTTTGGAGATATATCGGGACTTAGGATGAATGTGAACAAGTCTAAATTGTATACAGCGGGCGTTCGTGGACAAGAAATGGAGGACATCCACCAATTAACTAATATGGCCAAGGGTTCTATGCTATTTCATTACTTGAGAATACAACTAGAAATGGAAAAATTGAAAGTAAGCTCTTATGACTCATTTATCAACAAAATCTAGGTCCTCATTGGAGCTGGTCTAGGTTATCCTTATCTTATGCGGAGAGAGTGGAGTTTGTGAGAGCTATTCTCCAAGGTGTTAAATGTTTTTGGCTTTTCATTCTTCCTATTCCGGTCACAGTTGTTTCAAAGATTGTTACTATTTGTTGTAACTTCCTTTGGGGATCCAAGAAGCCATTGGTTGCTCGGAGTAGCATTTGTTTGCCGAAACATGAGGGTGGATTTGGATTTAAAGATATTAAATGTTGGAATTTGGCTCTACTTGCTAAAACCCTTTGGAACATTCATAGTAAAAAGGATACTCGTTGGTGAGGTGGGTGAACCAATTGTTATTCGTGGGACGGATGTTTGGGAGTATACAACTAAAAAAGATGACTCACCGATGATTAAAAAGTTGCTGGAATTACGTGGCCAGATTGCACAACCTCAACACTTGTAGGCTGATGAGTGTGTTTTGCACACGNAACATTCATAGTAAAAAGGATACTCTTTGGGTGAGGTGGGTGAACCAATTGTTATTCGTGGGACGGATGTTTGGGAGTATACAACTATAAAAGATGACTCACCGTTGATTAAAAAGTTGCTGGAATTACGTGGCCAGATTGCACAACCTCAACACTTGTAGGCTGATGAGTGTGTTTTGCACACGGAATTTATACCATTGGAGCCTCATTTGTATGCTTAATATGTTGATTATAGAAC
>CAIGRM010015111.1:0-11500 GCA_903798335.1 Fraxinus albicans
GATTTTCGTGGTCAAACGGACGAAAACCGTCAAAGGGTACTGTATCTGTGAATTTTTTAAAGGTTTAGTACCATAGGTGACACAAATCAAAGATTTGGACAAAGTTTGCAAAAAAGTGAAAGATTTGGTACCGTGGCTGCAATTTTTCTAAAATTAATTATTGACTTTGACTTCAGTTTTAATCCACTTTTATAACTCAACCAAACATTGACTTAACATAGTACACAAAATGTTAGCCTTAATGTTAACATTTCACATTTCACATGGCTTATAAATATGAAAAAGAAATTAGCTTATAAAGTGTTGAGCTATTCCTCTAATAAGAGTTGATATTTTTGATGAATCTCTAACATTCAATATAACATCACAAAAGAAAAATCTCAAACAAACAATTCAATCCGTTTAAATTAGTTCTAACAATCAGTTTGATTCCAAATTGCAAGATGTGTGTTGTAACTTGAAACAAGCTACTATCCTAAAATGACATCGGAATTGTAAAATTCAATGTTATAGAAAAAATGACAAGATTCATTTTTTTTTTCCTTTTTTTTTTCTTTTATATATATCTTAACTAAAACTGCGGGTATAGTGGTATTTTTCGACAAAAAATCATTTTTTGTCTATGACCAAAATTAATGGATATCATCAACAAAGGACTAACTGCACACCTAAACATCTAAGCTGGGGATGACAGTGCCAAATAAAATAGAAAATAGGAACTAGATTTTGACAAGTGCAAAAGGTTGAGGAAGAATATTGCAATTTTCCATAATTTTTCCAACAACAAAAACATCAACAAGCAACTACTATGATCACATTTTTAAGATATTTGTTAATTTTAAAGTTAACGTGTTCCTCCAATCTAATCACACGTGGAAACAAATAGATTGGTATGCTAATTATCTGTATGAATACGTAGATGAGATGAAGTCAAGTTAATTTTTGTTTTGAATTCTATTAGAATAGATAAGCACAATTCGATTTTATAAGAAAAGAAAATTGTGCCATCTGGCTTTGGTATGTCCTTTTTAAAATTGACAAGTTAGTTTCTTATTCATTTATTGTAAAGGCACAATCAAAACTTAATAATTGAATTTTTTCGAAAAATTTCAATAACTATGCAAAAGTTGAGAAGCGAAATCAGGTTTCAAAGAAAGAACAATTTGGAAACATTATCTTGTAATCATTCTAGTGCATGAGATATTATTTTCAAGTGGAAAATGTATGATTAAATAGTAGGAAAAAATTAATAAATTCCTAAAATGTATTAATGAAAATAATTATAGGAAAAATGATTTAAAAAAAAAAAAGATCCCAAACAAATATCTCACTCCTCGACTTGTATAAAGATGGTAATATCTTCCCTCCATAATCTTTCAATCCAATCTCCCTCCGCCCAGTTGAATGGCCAACAACTCTTCTCGAACACCAATGCGCGACCTTGAACGCACCACCTCCTACTCTCCCATCCCCGACCAGCCACACACATTCATTCCGGCTGGCAACCGGAGATCCAAGAAACTTTTAGCAACCATTCTCTGTTCATCTGTTTTCTTCATTTCCTTAATTCTTCTGTTCATCAACCAACAGCCTGAATCTCAAACCAATGTCAATGGGTCAAATCAAGAAAATTCAACAGCAGCTCGACCTACGCCGCCATCAAGAGGGGTGTCTCAGGGAGTGTCGGAGAAGACTTTCCGGCGGATCGGAGTCGACAAAAATGTTTCCTACCCATGGACCAATGATATGCTGTCTTGGCAGCGTACGGCTTACCATTTTCAACCGGAACATAATTGGATGAATGGTATTTTTTTTGAAAAAAAGTATTTTTAGAACTTTTCTTTCTTACTTTTTTGGCATAAATATTTATTTATTATTCTGATTTGGCTTTTATTCTGTCTTATTCTTATGATAAACTTTGTGTGATGAAATGATGGCTTCTGCAACAGATCCTAATGGTTAGTAGCTCTCACTCTCTTTATCTGTTCTAATTTTCGGTTAAGGTTAATGAATGAATATTGCACTTTTATGCCGTAGATAAAATATAAAAGATTTAGAGTGTGTTTAGGACACATTCTNATTTAAAGTGTGTTTAGGACACATTCTTTTGAAAGAATGTATTATTGAATAGTAGATTGATAGAGAATGTGTGGTTAAAAATGAAGGAAAAGTTATTGATGTGATGGAAAATATTATTTTATTGAATAATGTGTGATCGAAAATGAGTAGAAGAATGAAAATGAAAAAAATAATGTATGCCAAACAGAGCCTTAGGGAGAATTGCAGGTGAGGTTCCAAATCTTTCATATTATTGTAGATTATATCCAAATATTTTATTTTTGTAGTTGGGGCATTTCAAATTATTGTATACTATATTCAAACTTTTTATTTTTGTAGTCGGGATCCCAAACCTTTCATCACTATTGCAACTAGAGGACAAGTGGACAGTATTCATCCATTTGATCGTCAGTTGACCAAAAGTCAACTGTCTAATCAAAATGTTTTTTATTTAATTATTTAATATGGGATAATTTAGTTAGATTATTGACTTTTGGTCAACTAATGATCAAATGGACGAATTCTGTCGACATGTCCTCCAGCTGCAGTTGAGATGAAGGGTTTGGGTCCTCAACTACAAAAATGAAAGGTTTGGGTATAATATACAACAATTTAAAAGGTTTGAGGCCCCAACTGTAATTCTCTCAAAGACTTAACATTTTTATTAATAATAGCTTTAAGTCCAGGTCTCGGCTCCACTTATTTTTTAATAATCTTAAATTAAAAGAAAAAGATATTTATGCTTGCTTAAAAATTTTAAATTTACGTGCAGAATATTTTATTGTGTGAGTATATGGTTTAAAATGATCTTATAGAAAAAAGAGCTTTAAAACAATGGGCACCAAATAGGGGTTTAGATTAAAAATAAAAAAATTCATTTTATTTCTTTAGTTGTGGTAATTAATCGCTAGTAAATTCCTAGTCAAACATGGATTCTATCCTGCCTATCATCAATCAATTCAATTTCGAGAATTACCCTCCCTTAGGTGTATAGCTAGAAATCAAAACTTTAGTACATTTTGATAAAATTTGATGAAATGTGTGGTCGAAAAGGTGATAAAAGGTGTTGAATGCAGAATTTCTAGACAGCATGCATGAGATTGCCTATGAGCGTGCAGGAATTTTCGGCAATGGGAATGTGCCGATGGCAAGGCACGGAAAGCTATAGGTATTGGTTGCAGGGAGCAAGGTATGGACGGATGCCTGCTTGTTGCCTTAAGCTAGTTTCAGCCATATTCAATTAGCATAAAATAGGCACAAGGATGACACATGGCTGGAAGTTGAAGTCCATTTGCCGCGTGTGCTTGAACAATGGAACAGTTTGGTTTAGTACTTGGGGACGACAACAATTAGAGAATTGTTTGAATGACTTAACTACAAGTGAAAACGAATAATTGGGTGTCATACCCTTCCTTTCCAAATGCTTCGCAAACTTAGAGGGTTAATGTGAATATTTTAATTTTTTTGTTTGTTTTAATTTTTTCAGTTCCCGCCCACTGATACATCTTTAAACCCATTTCACGTTGTCTCTATGTTAATTGGAATTCATTGTACAATGTAGGTCCATTATTTCACAAAGGATGGTACCACTTCTTCTACCAGTACAATCCATATTCAGCTGTGTGGGGAAATATCACATGGGGCCATGCAGTGTCAAAGGATCTTGTCCATTGGCTCTACGTACCTTTTGCAATGGTATCTGATCACTGGTATGATTTCAATGGAGTCTGGACTGGATCCGCTACCATCCTTCCTGATGGTCAGATTGTGATGCTGTACACCGGAAGCACGGTTGATTCGGTGCAGGTGCAATGTTTAGCATATCCTGCCAACCTATCTGATCCTCTCCTCCTTGATTGGATTAAATACCCGGGTAACCCTGTTCTAGTTCCCCCACCTGGTATTGGGTTAAAGGACTTTAGGGACCCGACTACAGCTTGGCTCAGCCCGGATAGTGAGAGATGGCGGATCTCGATTGGATCCAAGGTTAATCAAACGGGTATTTCTCTTGTGTATGAAACAGTTGATTTTAAAAGCTATGAGCTGCTAGATGGGGTTTTGCATGGTGTTCCAGGTACAGGTGTGTGGGAGTGTGTGGACTTTTACCCTATTTCGACGACTGAGGCAAATTGGATGGATACATCTGTTAACATACCGGGTATTAAGCATGTGCTAAAAGCAAGTGTGATGGATGTCATGGGTGACTATTATGCACTTGGGATATACAATCCGTTTGAGAATAAGTGGATACCAGATGACCAGGAATTGGATGTGGGAATTGGGTTGAGATACGATTATGGCAAATATTATGCTTCAAAGACATTTTTCGATCAGAATAAGAAGAGGAGAATTTTGTGGGGCTGGCTTAAAGAAACTGATAATGAAGCAGATGACATCATGAAGGGGTGGGCATCTGTTCAGGTAAATGATGAATTACTGGATCTTTTAATAATTTGATAATTAATTCTTTCGTGTACATTATAATTAGGCCGTGGAAAAATATGTAAACTTAGTTTTTCGATTAAATATTTTCTATCATGTCGAAAAAGTCTTATATGCCCCTGCCTTATTTGGGGAAGCATTGATGGAAGACAAGGGGTCTTGGTAAGGTCTGGGGTCAGGCAGAAGAGGACAGTGATCCAGGGAGGAAGGTGGAAGAAGGGACGGAGTTAGGGGGAAGGGAGGCAGTAGGGCTGCAAGAGAGGCGAAACAGTTAGGGATTGTGAACAGAATAGAGGGAGAGCAAAATAGGGATGGAGAAGTGAAAGGGAGGCAGGGAGAAGGAACATAATGTAAGGGGCTAGAACATGTTGGGGCTGTGGGGATGGGGGCGGGGGTGGACATACAAGGTGGAGTAAAATAAAATGACAGAAGTGTAAATTGGGATTTTAACAAAATGAAAAAATAAAAAATAAAAAAAATTGAAGCCTTTTTCATTTTTCTCTTGAACTAGATCCTTGTTAAACAATTTCCTCTCTTGCAGTCTATTCCAAGGACCATTGTGTTTGATAAGAAGACAGGCAGTAATATACTTCAATGGCCAGTTACAGAAGTGGAAGATTTAAGATCAGAAAGTGCTGAATTTGATAATGTGAAGCTTGGACCGGGATCTATTGCTCCATTGATAGTTGACACAACTTCACAGGTTTGTACTTTACCTGGCCTATAACCTAAAAGGGTAGGGAAATTTTCATTTGAAACCATTATGTATAAATAAAGGGAATTGATCTTGTATATGGTGCAGTTGGACATAGTTGCCTTATTTGATATTGATAAAGATGCATTTGAAGAAACAGTTGAAACAGACGTTGTTTACAGTTGCCCAACAAATGGTGGTGCTGCTAATAGGGGAAAATTAGGACCATTTGGCATTATCGTTCTTGCTGATGAAAAACTATTAGAGGGAACCCCAATCTACTTTTACGTTATCAAAGGAGAGAGTGGAAAGGTCGAAACCCATTTTTGTGCTGATGAATTGAGGTTGTTTTTCTCCCCTTCTCTTTGCCTAATTGTTGCGTACTAGGTGGTCATTAAAAGTTAAACCAAAACATCAATGCAAGGTGATGGCATTCAAAATAAACATCATGAACATCGGGCTCGAGGTTGGTGATCTGGTTCCTGTAGTTTCCCAACTGATGTCTCTCTCCGCCATTGCCTGAGAAAAGTGGTGCAGGATGTCTCTAATGCCCCTCTAGTGATCAAGGCAAAGCGAGGGAGAATATACATCATTTTATTTGAATTTTTACTTAAAACTTTCTTAACTTTCAAAACAGTGATGGATAATCCAGTACTTTAAAGTTAACCTTACCAAACAATTTACTAGCATCGGTGCTTGCCCAGCTTTGACACATATTTTGTCCCCTTGTTACTTTACCTCATGGTTTATAGCTATTTTGCATTCTTCATCAGCATTCTAAAACTTGATGAAACTAGAAATTTGGTTTAGATGCCACTTCTTATCTGGTATGCATGAGCAAATTATGCTTTTATCTAACTTGCTGGAAAAAAATTGTTACTACATGTCTGATGCAGATCATCAGAAGCTCCTGATGTTGACAGAGTAGTCCATGGGAGCAAAGTCCCTGTGCTTGATGGTGAAAAATACTCTCTGAGATCATTGGTATGTGATAATTGATCATATTTTAATTTTGATCCCTTCCCTTTTTAGCTTCTCATAGTTTATTCGGTTATCATACTGCTTTACGATTTTCGAGCAAGCATGTTAGTGCTTCAATGTGCTTGGTTTTATTGTGACAGAAAGTTGGAGTCTTAGAAATAACTTTATGATTATTGAATAAGCATGTTAATGCTTCAAAGAGATCGTTTTTACTGAAACAGAAAGTTAGAGGCTTAGAAAAAGCAGAAACATAATTGTACACTCCAGTCATGTTTTAGTATCCAGTACTAGGTGATACCTAACACTAGAATGAGCTAGATTTTGGCTTCTTTATCTTCATTAATACTGTTTAGTGTTGTCTAGTCCACCTTGTCGGACATGCCATCGTAGTTACATTCTTAAGTTCATGAAAACTGTTTTGAAAACCCATGTATTATTTGTGTACTCGTACGTTCACATGACCGCAAGTCCTCAGTTTTGGCTCAGTTTACCTTGCAATAATCAAGACTTAAATCTTCAAAACCACTTTGTATGTTTGATTTTCTTGATGTATCTAGTCATTCGCTTTTTCCGAGACAATTTGAAAACTCGATTATTATTAATAAATTCAGGTTGATCACTCCATAGTGGAGAGCTTTGCTCAAGGAGGAAGAACAGTCATAACATCGCGAATTTATCCGACAAAGGCGATCAATGGAGCCTCACGAGTTTTCTTGTTTAACAATGCCACAGGAGTGAGTGTCACAGCATCTGTCAAGATATGGAAAATGGATTCTGCGAATATTTGTCCCTTCCCCTTCGATCAGTTGCGACTCATCTCAAATGCTGTACTATAATTAATTTATTTCGTGGTTCAGTTTTAGCAATTGTTAGAAATTAAACTCAAACGCTCCTCCTCCTCCTCTTTTTTTTTTTTTTTTTTTTTTCAGCCATGTTGAATAAGTCTTGCAGATTATTAGGAGTTTGTTTTTCAGTTTCTTTGTCATGCCAATAAAGTAGGGCTTTAGTGGGTCAATTAGCCGTGTTTCTTTTGGGATTTTGATTCAGTTTGTTGAGCTTGTAAATTGGTTATAAATGGCTCATGATTCTAATGTTATGTTGTCGATTTTTATATCCAGCAAGTGTGCGGATTGTAATAAGTAATATAGTGCATTAATGAGTTTGGATATCGTTCCCACGATGGCTACTATCTAATAATTGGTTAAATTATTTCTAACTTTAATTTGATCGAAAATAAATAATAATTTCGTGGTTGGTGTCTAAATTACTTTAACTAAACTAAATTAATTTAACGTACGCAATTTATAGAATTTGGATTTTAAAAGTACGAATGTTGATGTTAGGATTTACAATTTTACCTAAGGATCCCCTTTAATTTGTCAATCAAGATTCATTACTATTGTAGTGTTTGGTTGAATTCTTCTAAAGTATTCAATTTACTCATCTCGAATTCTCATTGACACTATTTTACTAATTTAATTTCATATCTTTATGTGAATCAACTTTAATTAAACGAAGTATTTGGTTTAAGAATTCATCTAATGACTACAATAATTAGCATATATATCTTTACACCTTATACTAAATTACTGAATTTTACTATGTGGTCTAAATTTAAAACTCACGTCTCGATTCGTAATAGATTTACAATATCATTGAATAATTTGCCAAATAATTCAAAGTATTAAATTTATGAATAAAATCAACACATATACATTTAAAGAAATGGAATCTTGAATAAAAGAGATAAATGGTCACATATAGATTACATTGTTCACCTTAATTATGAATTTGGATACTCATAATAATGAAAGAAAAAAAGTATAGAGTTCATAACTAGGTTTTGAAATCTTGATAATGGAAATAATTTGATCTTGCATCAAGAATCTTCTTCAACCCCAAAAGTTTTAAACATTAGCTTTTGCTCTTTGATCTTGATGATTATATATTTTTCTGTCCCCTAATTATGTGGAACTCCTTCAAAAGTGTCCAAAAACTTGCATTTATACTCCTCCACGTTTTTTTCGAATGTAGGGTTTTATGGGCTTCAAAACGGGTCAAAAACGTTCCCTAGATACACCCACCTTTCGAGAAAATTTCAGCAATGCACTTCCTTTAGTATTTTTATCATAATTTTCTATCCTGGTATCTAATTTAGGGGATTCAATTTGGGTTGTAAAAATAACTCAAAGGTCTACAACTTTACCAGAAATAGCATGTTTCTAATTCGAATGTTTACTAGGTCAAAAATGGGTCTCAATCTCCAGCTAAAAAATTTGGAATATCGTTGTGCGGATGAAAATTGATCTGTGAAAATATTTTGGTCATATTTCACTCCATTCGAGTTCTAATTGCATCCAATTGACCTATTTCATTCTCGAATCTTCATCGTAAGTTTCGGCACAAATTTTAAGTAATTACACTTTAGTCCCCAAACTTTGGATCTTGCCACTTTTTCGCCACTTTTTCGCTTCTTTCTTTCAAATCCACTTCATTTCATCAAGTTTCACCTAATAAATGAAATATACAATAAATTAGGCTATAATTGTTAAAAATAAATGTTAAATGTCAATATTTTAAGTCTAAATAAATGCATATAATACACTTATCTTGTTATCATTTCATCAATAAGAACTTTTCTTCTTTTCTCATTTATTTTTCCTACCCTAATTTTTATTGCTATGATCCTATGTTTGGAAATTATTTTGAAATTAATTTCCTGCATATGATATTAGAGCCTGAAACATCCAGAGGTTCTAGAGTGCTTGTAATTAGGTTACAACAATGAAGGGGTCATCTAGCCTTAACTCACGAGGTTTAGTGGGAAAATATTTGACCAATGGTGTATTCAATTGAAGGCTTTGTTTGGGTTTCAGGAGCTCTCTGAAATTACTGAACTTGGATATATAGAACTAATTGATCAAGTGTAACGCCCCGGTCTCGCGCTGGAACTGTTATCTTACGTACTGTCCGCTCTGGGGTGGACTTCTGCCCACTTATCCCCTCACGGCTTTCTGACGCGTTCCCCAAAATTCGAACCCAAGACCTCCATCATATGGGAGATTTAAGTTGAATCCTGGTACCAATTGGACAAGTTGCCCAAGATAATGTGGTAAGTTAGGCAAACTATGTAACGACCCGACCTCGTGCCGGAGCCGTTATCTTACGTACTGTCCGCTCTGGGGTGGGCTTCTGCCCACTTATCCCCTCACGACTTTTTGACACGTTCCTCAGGATTCGAAACCAAGACATCCATCATATGGGAGACTTAAGTTGAATTCTGGTACCAATTGGACAAGTAAGTCTCCCATATGATGGAGGTCTTAGCTTCGAATCTTGGGGAACGCAATAGAAAGCCGTGAGGGGTAAGATGGGCCTAAACTCTCTCGAAGCGGACAATACTTAAGATAATGGCTCCGGCGCAAGGTCAGGTCATTACAAAAAACGCGCGTTTTTTTGTAACGACCCAATATCTCACCGGAACTGTTATCTTACGTACTGTCCACTTTGAGGTGGGCTTCTGCCAACTTATCCCC
Organism: Fraxinus albicans; assembly: GCA_903798335.1. Taxonomy (NCBI): domain Eukaryota; kingdom Viridiplantae; phylum Streptophyta; class Magnoliopsida; order Lamiales; family Oleaceae; genus Fraxinus; species Fraxinus albicans. Next base: position 9,712 of record CAIGRM010015111.1, read on the forward strand.
TCACGGCTTTCTGACGCATCCTCCAGGATTTGAACCTAAGACCTCCATCATATGGGAGACTTAAGTTGAATTCTGGTACCAATTGAGCAAGTAATAATACCCAGACCAGGAAATCTTAAAAGATTTGATAGGTACTACTCATACCAGTTATCTTACGTACTGTCCGCTTCGAGAGAGTCTAGGCCCATCTTACCCCTCACTGCTTTCTGACGCGTCCCCCAGGATTCGAACCCAAGACCTCCATCATATGGGAGACTTAAGTTGAATTCTGGTACCAATTGAGAGACTTACCATCAACTTAAGTTGATTTCTAATGGTAGTCCCAATAGTGGGAAAAGCCTCAAAGGTACTACATTCTCTGAGAAAAAGAACTCTAGCCAGCACACTTCTGGAAATAAAAGGTACGTTGACAAGTCGAGAATTCAATGCTTTCATTTTAAGAAATATGGCCCTTATTGATCAGCTTGTAGATTTAAATTGCATAAAAGAAATTCTGAACATGCTCATTACGCTGATAAGGTACTCGAGAAAGAAAACATCTTGTCAACTTACAATATTTCTTCAGAAGAAAACCTTGGAGAATGGTATTTGGATATAGCCTACAATAATCACATGTGTGGAAAGAAGGAATTATTCTCCCAGTTGGACGAAACAGTAAGTAGAGAAGTAATCTTTGGAAAGAAAGCCAATGTATCAATTATGGGAAAAGGTAAAAGCTTAATACAACAGAATGATGGTTAATATGAGTATATTTATAATGTATTTTAAGTTCCTAGTTTGCACTGAAATTTATTGAGTTTGGAACCACTATCTAAAAGAGAATTTAAAATCACAATTGATAGGAGTTTGCACTATTGTGAATCAGAAAAATGAACATGTTGCTAAAGGTAAGATGACTAAAAATCCCATGTTCCTGACATACTTAAAAAAGTATATTCCTTTACTGCTGTGGTTTATAATTCTAATTGGTTATGTCATCTACGTATTGATAATTTGAACTTCAATTGTTTAATGTTGTTGGCAAATAAGAAAATGGTCCCGAGGCTACCTTTTGATAAGTGTATTTTATACACTTATTCGGAGTCTAAAATAGCGATATTTGATAGTTCTTATGAAAAATTTATCCTAAATTATTGTATTTTATGTTATATAAGTAAAACTCAATGGTTGAGCGAGGAATCGAAAGAAAGAAGCGAAAATTTGTGAAAATAGCAAAATTCAAAGTTTGAGGACCAAACTGCAAATTCAATAGTTGATTCGGATCACAAAATGATACTTTGAATATTGTTAGGAAACAAGTGAATGGAATATGAATTTAAAAAGGAATGAGATATGATCAAAATATTATCAAAATCAATTTTCAATTGCACAAGTTATATTCCAGATTTTTAGTCGAAAATTGAGATTCATTTTTTGCATAGTAAAAGTCAGAATTGGAAAAATTCTATTTCTATAAAGGTTGTATTCCTTTGGTCTAGCTTTCCAATATACTTTGAATCGCCTCAATCGGATATCAGGACAGAAAGTTATGGCCAAAATACCGATTACTATGCAAAAATAAAAATCCGCTAGTGAATGGAACTTTCCTTATTCGATTGGAATTCTTTTGAAAACCATTTTGGACGTGATTTTCAATCAATTTTCTACTCCTACAAATACTTAACAGCAGAATACATATGAAGGACCTCTCATATACATATTATACTCCAATATTCATAAATTATTATCATTAAAGGAGACCTAGAAGACGAAATTTTCAAGATAGGAGAGCATAGAATGAGGCAAAAAA
>CAIGRM010015177.1:0-16793 GCA_903798335.1 Fraxinus albicans
GTCTAAGATGCGCGCTTAGGCGTGCCTAGGCGCGCTAATGCGCGCTAATGCGCGCCTAGGCGCGAATTTTCGAACAAAAATCGTCAAAAACGCATTTTCCGCGCATTGCACCAATTCGACGCGTTTGGTCCCCGCATCACGCCTAGGCGCGCCTAGGCGGCGCATTTTGGCGCATTTTAGAACACTGATTTTATTTCTATTTTCTTCTTACTGAGAGATGGAAGCTTTGAATTCCAATTGGATGCTAACTGTCATTTGTACCCTTGTTTTCAAATGTTGAAGATGATTTTAAAGATTTCCCCCTTTTCTTCTCTTTTTTGGAGAGCAACTTTTTTCTTTTTGATTTTCATGGCTTTTGGTATTTCATCACTGGTCTATATTCTAGACTATTAAGGAACGTAAGATCTTCTTTCAATTTCTGTCTTTCCTTTAAATTATTCTCCATCCTCACTAGCCTTAGTTGTATAATGAAGAAGATGAGAGAGTTTTTATTTGTATTTGAGCAGATTTTGTAATTTTAAGCAGGGAGTGTTTGATTTTTATTTGTTAACTAAAATGGTAGTATTGTCTTTTTAATACAAAGATGTTTTTGTTATTGTTTTAGTTACTTAAGGACGTTTTTGTCTTTTTACTGCAAATTGATCATTTTAAAAATATTGTTAAGTGAAAAAGTCAAAATGGAATTATGGGGCTTTGACTAGGGATACTTTTAAAACTACCCCGTCTTAGCTAGTAGAGAACTAGAGATAGAGGAGGAGACGAGATGATCTATTGAGCTAATCTCTCCAATTCCATCCATTGCCTCCACCGGAGGATGCCAAGAAGGATGAGACGTTTGGAGTCTGAGACATCAGAAATGGGAAATACAAGCTTCTATCTTTTCCACTTTGGCGGCCTGCAATACAAAATAAAACTTGTTTTCTGCAACTGATGGAATAAAGTTTTCTTTCTTCTGATTTTGTTAGGTAAGATGTCAAAATGTTGTTACTGATTTTAGCCCTTTGTCATGCTTCGATTTTTCCGAGTGTTAGAAAGCTTTGTTCAATTTTATTTCTATTTTCTTCTTGATTTTCATGGCTTTTGGTATTTCATCACTGGTCTATATTCTAGACTATTAAGGAACGTAAGATCTTCTTTCAATTTCTGTCTTTCCTTTAAATTATTCTCCATCCTCACTAGCCTTAGTTGTATAAGATGAGCTTGTTTAAAAGTTTGAAATAACATTGCTAAAATAATCTGGAGACCCACGAGTGTTAAATTGAAGCTGCCAAAACTTATTAAAACAATAAAAAATAGATAATTCTTCTAATATTGGATTGACTTGTTTTTGGAGAAACTGTGCTAATTGCATACCTTAAATATAGTTGCGATAGAACTTTTTGTTTGGGATTTTGATCCTTTCAAGTAAATGAGCCGAGAAGGAAAATTTGTATAGAGATCAATATCATTACAGCAGAAATCAATACATAAGTATTGCTAAGCTTGTAAAAGGATTATGTTTGGGCTTCATAATTCATTACAGAAAATAATCTCTCTACCGTAGCAGTAGCAACTGGAATAATTAATGTCAATGTAAAAAACTTGTATAATAACGGATATATTTCATGTTTTTTTGTTAAAACCAACTTTTTTGTAAGTTCACAAACGCCTTGTAATCCTACAAATTCGGGGGTTGGATTAGTTAGGAGATAACTTAAAAAAAAAAAAAAATTAGCCGAAAAAATAAAAAAAAAAATTTTGTCAAAAAATTGGGGGGAGTCCAGGTCCCCCCCAAGACCTCCCCCACCTCCGCCCATGGCTATAACCGAGGCTTAGAAGTCTATAGCCATGAGATCGCATGGATTACCATTATTATCAATTTTATTTTTTGTCCTCTAGTGTCTTGAATGGATTTCAACTTTTGACGAATTGTTGGAACCATTTCGTGATGTATGAATTAAAATCTATAAATAAGAGACTGATTTTCATTCTAAACACAATAAATAAATAAGGAAGAGCAAGAAATCCACCCTATGTTATTCTAAGTTCATAAAAACTCCTATTCAAACTACTTTCAAGTTTTCATTTAGTTCACTTTGATGAAACACTCGTATTTTGGTGTTTGTCATTAGGCTTGATAAATCATACGAACTATTTGCCATTTGATTTCTTAAAATCATTTAGATAGAAGGCAAATATTATTTGAGGAAAACACTCATCTCACGTCCAAGTCTTGCAAAATTCTTTCCATTTGGTGTTTCCATCTTAATCTTCTATCTTTACTCTCCATTGCTATTATTTCGACAATCTCAAATGATATTCCTACTGTCATAGAGATGGAAACTACACTTGCAACCATCAAATTGAAGAACCAAGAATTGGTTCGTTTAGATAAGTTCAATGGAACTAATTTCACCTTGTGGCAAGACAAACTCATGCTCCTCCTAACGGCGTTAAAGATCTTCTATTGCTTGATCCAAGTTTGGAACCAATTTCTGAAACAACCAATGAAGATTCTGAAGAAGTACGGGCCCAAAGAGAGAGAAGACAAGAGAATAAAATTGACTTGTCATGGTCACATTCTTAATGTTCTTTTTGATCGTTTGTATGATTTCTACACCAACACTACGTTGACAAAGGAAATTTGGGAAGCGCTTGAAACAAAGTTGAAGAGGAAGGTACTAAGAAATTTTTTATTTCCAAATATTTCAATTTTAAGATTTAGATAACATCTCTTTGTTCCTCAAGTTACATGAACTTCAAGTGATTATCAATAAATTGAAGGGGGTGAAGATCGAACTTCCTGAATTATTTCAAGTACGAGCAATTATTGTTAAATTGCCTCTAACTTGAAAAGGTTATAGGAAGAAGATTTTTTACAACTCCTAATTTTTTTCTTTGGAATATATAAAAAAAAACATATTTGCATAAAAGAAGAATCAAAGGCACAAGATAAGATCGAAAGTTCTTATGATGGCTTGTTGAAAGCCAGTGCCATGGACAATGTTGATCACTCCAACAAATACAAAAAGAAATGGAAGCCTCTTGGTCCTAAAAATGATTAAGGGAAGTTTAAAAATGTAACATTTCGAAAAATTGTACGTGTTTTAAAAATAGAGTGATTAAATTTTATTATGTTGTCTTTGATCGTTTGGACAATAGAAAATACATTTATGTCAGTCTTATTAATCACAGTAAAGTTCGTAAGATAACTTGATCTCTTGATCCATTTGTTTTATTTTATTTGAGCTAAATATCTAAGTATTGTAGGACAAAAAAAATATATATAAATATTAGACTCATTTTGTAAAGTGGCTGTGTGTGTATGTGTGTATATATAGCGCGTGTTAGAAATACAAATTTGTTAATACTTTCACACACGTTTTTATCTTGGAATCTCTCTCACATCCACTCATAAATCTAACTACCTCTGAAGACTTTTGTACATCCACTTGCCATTTATTTTACCCACTTACCTAACTAATAGGAGAGATTACCTCAATCCCCTTATTTCTCTACCATGACTTCATGGTTGGTTTTTTTTTTTTTCATTTTAACTTTCCATAACTTATCTTCTCCTATATTTATTACCCATTTTGTTCCATATTTTGAGTGCATCAAAACAAGAAGAATTGTCCGGTACATATATTATCACAGGATTATTCCTTTGGTTGAAATGCATTTGAAAGTTATAAGGTAAGAAGATGAGATACAAGTGGTTTTGTCCCGTTTAATTTTTTTTTTATTTCATATTGATAAATATTATACTAATGGTATGATATATGTGACCATCTAACACAAATGATATGATATGATATGAGCTCTTACCGGTTCTAAAGATATGATATGACGACAATTTATATTGATATATGAATGATAAATGTTATTCAGGATTGTACTAATCTTTGTATCCTATTGAGTATTCCACATACTTACCATTTTTCCCTACCTCACAGGTTAGTAAGGGTTGTGTTGGAGCTCAACGGTTTGATGGTGTAGTTGTGCCTTGGGACGAAAACCTAAAATTTAGCATGCAATTTGTTTCTTTTTTAAATTGACTACAATAGACTTTTATGTTTAATTTAAATTCTCAGATATTTTCATTAAAGTGACATTGTTTACTTTCTAGTAAATTAATTAGTATTTCATTCCTTTAAAGGTTTATGTTGCACTTGGAGATTTTTATTAGATTTATAATATTTGGTGTAAATTAAAAGTTTCCTTTTCTGCCTTGAATTCAAGAAAAACAGGCAGTGGCTTCCAAATGTTAAATTCATCACTTGGCTACTTATTTAAATTATATGAACAACTATTTGAATCAATTGAATGTAAGCATGACATGGAAATACTTATAGTTACAGTTTCTTGGAAATAAATATTTGGTTGCGATTCATATTGATTTCTATAATAAATTTTGGGTTGTTACGGTTTGGTGTCGGAGCTCAGATTTAATTTTTCGTAGACTCATATAGACTTAAAAAAAAAAAAAGACGTGAACACAATCACTATTCACATGAACAGCCCCACTGTTGACACATCACTGTTGCTGAAATTGCGTGTCGTCCCTACGTTAAAAATAATATTTGAAATTGTGTATATATGTGTGTGTATTGTTTTATCACTTCTTACTTTTTAAAAGTTTAGTTGTGACTTTATGTTTGTATATAAATGAAGTTTATGTTGAAGACTATAATCGAATTCTGTTTAATTAAATTTGGTTATACGTAAATTCCTCGATTAATTAAAACAAGTATAATATGAAAGATATTTGGCATTCAACGACCACTTTCTAACAACTCTAAGATATGAAATTGGTAAGGAAATAAAGAATTAAATTTAATTTTTAGTGTAACTTTACATTTTGTATTGCCTACTTATAATTTTCATGACACATACAATTTTTTCTTGCTAACTTATGTTTCATATATCAAGTAAAGCATGATTTCATTCCTTAAGTAAATGTATACTCAAGCATGAAATACGCTGTCACTATAGAAAAACGTAAGCATAATATGTTAGGCTTGGTGTTTGTATGTGACAGATGGCATTATTTTTATTTAAAGGAAATGGCGCCACCTACTATACAAATTTGATGTGTGACTTGCTGCGAACGGTATAAGAACTGAGCAGACAGAGCAAAGTAACACCACCACAGAATGCATCGACACTTCAGAATGCACCCGCTTTTATCCATGGAGCTATCTCATTGATTGAGTAGTTTCGCAGATATAGGCCTCCTACTTTTGATGGTGGTTCAGATCCATTGGCTATTGAGGAATTGATTAAAAGTCTTGAGCTCATTTATAGATGCACAGAAGAACCAATGTGCAGAATTTATGTTTATTGGATCAACTAGTTATTGGTGGAAGTCTACCTCACGCATTAGGACGTAAGAGAAGCAGCTTAATCTAACTTGGGCACAATTTAAGGATGAGGTGATGGCAAAGTATTTTTCACATGCTTTAATGAGGGACTTCAAGGAATCAGAGTTTTTGCAACTCAGGCAGAGAAACATGTCACTCGCTAATTACGAGAAGAAGTTTGAGCAGCTCTCAAGGTATGCCCCGCACTTGATGTATACAAAAGTTAAGAAGGTCAAGAGATTTGAACATGGACTATATCAGAGATCAGCATGATCATCACATCTCATTGTTTCACATCATACTGTGAAACGTTGGAGATGGCTCATGTTATTTCATATCAGAGGACTAGCCCAGCTAGCAAAGAGCCATTTGGAAAAAGAAAGTAGAATGATCAGGACAGGGAAAGACGTAATTGGCAGAATAAGAAACCAAGCACAAGAGTTTGTTTCAGTGTAACGAGTAAGAGTATTGCACCATGTCCCAAGTATAATAAACTCCATCCGGGTGAATGCTTGTTTTGGAAAAACATGTATTTTCAGTATGGTATGTCGTAACATATTGCTTTGCATCATAAAGAGCCTCCACGAAAGAAAGATAATGACCAAGATCAGAACTTTAGAAAAAAGGCCCGAGTTTTTGCACTAAATCAATATGAGGCTGAGCAGTACCTAAATGTTATAGTAGGTATATATATATAACCTTTTGAATTAAGGATAGATAACGATATGAGATTCTTCTTCAAATCTGGTTGTCAAGTGTTCTACTTGTTCCATCCAAAAGCTTCAATCTGACGTACCAATTCTAGCAACCGGACAAGGTGTGTTGTTTTCCATAACCATGACACCTTTGGAAACAGTTTCATATGTAGTAAACAAGTCCTTATTAGGATACATATAAAACACACACACTAAATCAAGAATCCAATCATCTTTCGGTTTAGACTTAATGTCAGAAATAGTTAAGAGATCTCCATCACTTACATTGTTCTCTACGAGGTCTGCTTCTCCCGAAGTATCTGAATATCTACTTGTGGCCATCATTCTTTATTCTGCAATTTGTAGCAATTATTCTTCATGTACCCCTTCTTCCGCATCAGTTACAAATCTAATTATCGAACTTAGATTTCGATCTGTCCCTCCCAAAACCACCATGAGCAACAAGGCCAGCTCCATTTCTAGCCTCAGAAATCTGATGCTTTATCTTTTCTTTTGAATACAAAGTATCATACACTTCCTCTATGGTGAGAGTATCATGACTAAACAAGATTGTGTCTCTAAATGAAGAAAACGAAGTAGGCGACGAACACAATAGAATCAAGATCAAATTTTCTTCATCATACTCTACTTCCAAAATTTTCAAATTAGCAACGATCTCTTTAAATACAGTCACGTGATCTTCCAATGATCCTCCTCTACCATTCGATAAGAGTATAAAAGCTGCTTGAGGTTCAACTTGCTTGTCAAACTTTTAGTCATGCACAATTTACTATAGAGACACTTTCTTTTATCTCTATATCCTTTGTCGTTAAATCTAACACTATATGTGTGAAAAAAGGTATTTTTATTATTATCCGATGTACATGCCTATGTTCTTTTTTACTCTAAGCTACACATTATTTAATCTCTGCATTCTTTGTCACTAACACTGTATGTGTGAAACTAGATAATGTATTAGAAGTTAACATTCCATTTAGAAAGAACTCTTTGCATCAATAAGATGATTAAGGCTATGAAGTTAGAGATTGAAAGAAAGGTACTACAGGCAAACTTATACCTTTTAGATATGAAATATTTTGACTTGATTTAGGCATTGACTGTTTGGGACACAATCACAAGACCATCCAATTGTTTGTATTTGAGTAGAGAAAACAAAGAATAAAGTATATATTTGAGTTGAGAAAACCTGCATTAAAACCTAAGATGATTAAAAAGTCATTTCATAGTGTAGAAAGATCATCAAATCTACTTAAACTTGTACATGAAGATATTTTTGAATTTGAATGGCATGCTAACAAGATGAAGTAATAGATACTTTGTTACATTTATAGATAATTGTTCTAGGTATAATTATGTGTATATTATAAAACATAAAGATAAAACTTCTAATATATTTAAAGTATATTAAAAAAAGGTTGAAAATCAATTAAGAAGAAAAATAATGACTCTAAGAAGTAATAGATGTGAAGATTACTCTTTAATTGAATTCAACATATTTTGTGAAAGAAATGACACAATGCATCAATGTCATGCACGACGTACACCTGAACAAAATAGTTAAGCAGAAAGAAAGAATAGAACATTCTTAGAAATGATTAATGACATGTTATTAAATATTGAATTTCCATTTAATTTATGGGATGAACTTAGTGCATGTCATATAATAGTGAAATACAATAAAGTTTCTCCATATGAACTATGGAAAAGGGAAAAACCAAATATAGGTTATTTCAAAGTATGGGGCTATCTTGCTTATTGTAAGAAAATGGATTCTGAGAAAATCAAATTAGGTCCTAGAGGTATAAAATGTGCCTTTATGGGATATGCCTCAAATAGTAAGGCCTATCGATTATTAAACTTAAAATCAAATGCCGTAATAGAATCAAGGGATGTATAGCTCTTTGAGAATGTAATGGCTACAAGAAATTCTCAAAACTAAACTCACGTAGACATTCCCGCTTCTAAAGAATCTCAAGTAGAAACATCTACGATAAATATTGAACTACCAAGTAAGCCTCAAAGAAGCAAGAGAATTAGAAAAGCAAAAGGTTTAGGATCAGAGGAAGTAGACTCGCAACTTATTTCTATCTACTTAGACGAATGAGATGGGAAGGATAGTGCAAGAACAATTCCTTTGTTCTTCAAGTTGAAAGAAATCATAAAATTTATAACGAAACAATATTTTATAGAGATTGCATATTTTGAAAAGATGCAATAAATGATGAAATTGATTTTATTATATCTAACAACACTTGGAAAATTTTCAATTTACTAGAAGGATCTAAATCAATTGGTTACAAATGGGTATTTAGAATGAAATATAATTCTGATGCTATATTTAATACCTATAGAGTTAGATTAGTAGCTAAGAGATATCAATAAAAGGAAGGAATCGACTATTTTGACACATATGTACATGTAGCTAGGATAACACTGGTAAGGATTTTATTTGCATTAGTATCAATATTTGATTTACATGTTTATCAAATTGATGTGAAAAAGACATTCCTAAATGGGCATCTCGATGAGGAGATCTATATGGAACAATCGAAAGAGCTTGTTCTACCAGAAAATGAACATAAAGTATACAAATAAGTTAAGTCTTTATATGGATTAGCACCTAAAGAATGGAATGGAAATTTTGATTCTACAATTATGTCATATGGTTTTATTCATAAATTAGTAGATAAATGTTTATATACTAAAGTATGTGATAGTATTAATACATTTGTGTGTTTTTACGTGGAAAATATATTATCGTTATTAATGGCATGGAAGGGCTTAAAGAAATGAAGTGGTTTCTATCCTCCACGTTCAAAATGAAGGATTCTAGACAAGTGGTCATTATCATTGGTATTAACGTTAAAAAAATGTTGGGATTATTCATTAAGCTAATCATATTATGCTGAGAATGTGATAAATAAAATCAAACGTTTGAACATTAAAGAGGCAAAAATATCCCATTGGATCCAAGTATCAAGTTAATAATGAACAATGGAAGATAAATAGCTCAAATTGAATATGCAAGTGCATTTGGAAGTCTTATATACGAAGTATAATGTACAAGACTAGATGTTGCATTTCTTGTGAGTAAACTAAGTAGGTTTACTAGCAATTCAAATTCGGAACATTGGAAGGCCAAAGGGAGGGTGTTTGGTTACTTAAAATGAAAACATTGGACTACAATATATGAAGTTACCAACTATCCTAGAAGGACATACTTACGCTAGTTTAAGAGAAAACAAGTCTACTTCAAGTTGATTGTTTACTTTTGAAGGATGTACAGTTTCTTGAAAGTCTAAGAAACAAATGGAGTTGGAGTTTGTAGCATTGGTCAAAACACGGAAAGAGGTTGAGAGGCTAAGAGATTTTCTTTATGAAATTCCTTTGTATGCAAAAGATATTTATTTAATACCAATCTCGTGTGACAGACAAGCACATTAGCACGAGCATACAGTGAAGTATGTAGCGAAAAGTCTAGACATACGAATCTAAGACATGAATATGTAAGAAAATTAATAAATTATGGAATAATTTCTCTCACATATGTTAAGTTTAGGGAGAACTTAGCTAATCCGTTGACTAAACCTTTTACAAGAAAGTTTGTAAGATCAACATCGAGAATAGTGGAATTGAAATTACTTGATTAAAATTCCACCAATGATAGCAACCCCACCAAAACATACTAAGCTCTTATTTGATTATCATAATTATCAAAATATATTTTTTTCTTTCTTTTTTTTTTAACCACATATTTTTCAATAAAACAATATTACACACAAACTGAAAACTTTTCCTTATCTTTAACCACACATTCTCCTTCAATCTACTATTTCAAAATGCATACTTCAATAAAAGTGGGCTCAAATAGGCTTTAAATAAGTATATCTAGGTTCAAAGGGTAATAACATGTCATTTGCTAAGTAGATAAGTTTAAGCACCATTAACTTATTTTAAAACTCTATCCTTGATAAATATTGTTGGTTGTTATGGTTGAAGGGATGCCTTTATAAAACTCTTAATGAAGTTCAATATGGGGTACAAGTATATCTAAAAATAACAAGACACTGGAAGTACTTCAACTATGTAAATTTTGAGGTGGTGCCACCTAAATAAAGAGTTAAAATTTCTCTCTTAAAAGTTCAATAAATAAAATAAGTGTAGGACAATAATAGCAATAAGCAAGTTTGAGGAATTTGTGAAAATGTAACGCTTTTGTATGTGATTTCACCAATATTGTTACAAGGAATTACATATTCAAAACTATCATGCTACCTGAAATTTCGATAATACTTGTGATGTTTATATTATAATTAGATTCAAATCGAAAGATATATAATCCTTATGCATAAGTGTTGTTATGTTTAAATATGAGATCGACATAATTTTGAACAAGTGAGGAATTTTTATAATTATTCAAAGTAGTGGATTGGAATGTGGGCCCTATTAGGCCATAAGTGAGGATGAATTGGAGATTGCAAATATGGGGCGACTGATTTTAGCCAATGCCATGTGATCGCATGGACCACTTGTACATAAATCGAGGCTTAAAAGACTATAGCCGTGCAATCGCATGGCTTATGCCCATGTGATCGCAAGGGCGAGAAAACTAGCCATTATGACCAATTTTATGATTTGTTTCTAGCGTCTTTTGATGAATGGATTCCAACTTTTGACGAATTGTTGGAACTATTTCGTGATATATGAATGAAAATCTATAAGTAGGAGATTGATTTTCATTCTTAGAAAAAAAAATCCACCCTGTATTATTCCAAATTCATAAAAACTTCTATTTAAACTACTTTCAAGTTTTCATTTATTGAAGAAACACTTGCACTTTAGTGTTTTTCATTAGGCTTGATAAATCCTACAAGTTATTTTCCATTTGATTCCTTAAAAACATTTGGATAGGAGACAAATATTGTTTGAAGAAAACGTTCGTTACATGTTGAAGTCTTGCAAAATTCATTCCATTTGGTGTTTCCATCTTTATGCTGTATCCTTACACTCCATTGTTATTATTTCCATCATTTAGTTCAATATCGCCCATATTGTATTTACATTTTTCTGCAGCAATCTAAGTCATGTGAAGACACAGCCTAATGTTACTGATAAAGGACAAGATTAAAACCCACGTTCAGATTGCCGACCATTCATCACCAACCATGTGATTCTCTCTCTCTCTCTCTCCTCTACATTTATTTGTTATATAAAATTTTGAAGCCTAAACCTCTCTGTTTTGACAACTAAGGAATTAGATACAGTGGTCGAGTCCATAATTGAACGCAGAGATCCTAAAATGAAATTTAATTATACATAGTTAATTGGAAGGACGGGACAGGTATACCATGATTAATGTCCCAAAGCCATACATTGTTTCTAATTTCTATCTCAAAGAAATTCTAATAATGTTTCTCCAGCTGTTTCTCAACAGGGGCTAGCAAGAGGAAACTCCCAGTGGTAGCTAGTTCCCCTTCCCATACTTAATTTCCAAGTACACAAAATTTTTGTGATATATATTGAGATTCTTTAAGTCACGTTCGATTTAGCTTAAAAAATTGATAAAATATAAATCAAATTCAATAATTAAATTTAACCATAAATTTTATGGAATCCACACGTTTTATCAACTTTCAGCGATACTGTACTTATCATTAGTTTTTTTATCAAAATCTGCTTAAAATACGATTTTTAACAAAAACAAAAGGGTTAAGTCAACCCTAATCCCCTTGGAGGCCATTAATAGTTTTAAAGGCTTCAATGCCTTGAAAATTTGAAAGTTAAAAGACAAACTGTGTCTATATTGATCTATTCTAATTTGTAGTTTAAAATTTGGAGTTTTTACTTAGTGATGGATAGTGAGGATGTTGCATCAGCTCCTTCAACACCTGTAACACCAGGGACTCCTGGTGCTCCTCTCTTCGGAGGTTTCAAAAGGGACAGAAATAGCTTTAATAGTAGAAAATCATCTCTTCTTAAGAGCTGCAAATGCTTTAGTGTTGAAGCTTGGGAATTGGAAGAAGGGAGTTTACCTCCAGTCTCTTGTGCATTGGCCCCACCTTCCGTCTCTCTGGCAAGAAAGGTGTGCATGACGACTCTACTAAATCATCTCGTCTGAAACTCGAACTTTTTTTTAAAGGCCTTTTAATAGGTGATAATGAAATTTGAAACCGGGATCCTCGACTGATATATATGTTTCTTACTAGGTGGGAGCTGAGTTTATAGGTACCCTCATACTTATCTTCACTGGGACAGCCACTGCCATTGTGAACCAAAAGACAAACGGCTCAGAAACCCTTATTGGCCTGGCGGCTTCCTCCGGGCTGGCGGTGATGGTAATTATACTCTCCACTGGTCACATTTCTGGAGCTCATCTCAATCCAGCTATCACCATTTCCTTCGCTGTTCTCAAGCATTTTCCATGGAAACAAGTAAAAAAGCTAAAATCTTGTCTATTTCGTGTCAATTATGGTACTCAATCACATTGGATTGATTCAATTTTTTAATTTTAATTTGGGTGCAGGTTCCTTCGTACATTGGAGCACAAGTAATGGCATCATTAACTGCTTCATTTCTCCTAAAAGGGATTTTCAATTCTATAATGGGTGGGGGAGTAACAGTTCCTTCAGGGGGATATGCTCAAGCTTTTGCTCTGGAATTTATTATCACTTTTAATCTCATGTTTGTTCTTACTGCAGTAGCCACAGACACAAGAGCTGTAAGTCTCCCTCTTTCTAGTTATTTTCAAGATATTTATAATTAAATTATGAGTAAATTCCTCCTGGGGTTCCAAACTATTTAGTTTATATATTCGTATCCCCAAACTTCTAATAGTGTCCAAAATATTTAGTTTGTATATCCTCACCAGTGGTAAATGTCTATATGGACCGTTAAATGTCCATGCAACACACATATAAAATGTCTGATTGAAAGAATAAAATTATTTTAAAAACTTTTATTCCAAAAACCAAATGGCGTTTGTTCAAATTACATGAAATGTTCTTTTCTTTAAAAGATTTTACCCTTCCAGTAAGATAACACGCGCTTGTGATATCGCATGGCTATTTAATTACGAAATAGGTATTTTTCTATCAAGTGTAAATACTATGCACGTAGTGTTAAAAGGTTGAGAACATGAATGTCATAAATAGAATATTAAGGAGATTGATGCCATAGTTATGAAAAGTTGGGAACCCTTGAAGAATACCTCTTTAAAATATTCAAGAGATTATGATAGAAAATGGAAATATCCCATATAGTTTTTCCACTGGGCATTAATTTATTTGTTTCATTGCTCCAATCAAGAGACGAGTCGGTAGTAAATCTGAAATTCAAATTTCAATGAATATTAATTGTAAATACAAATTAAAAATATTATATGTTGTCACTAGTTGAAGCAAGCCAGTGAGATAAATATGTGTTAGATTAACAAGAGGGAATTGTTTAAGATAGATCAAGTTGAAGAGAGAATGAAAAGAGTCGAAGCTTTTCAATTTTACCTAAAATAGTCTTATTTTTGTTGATATTTCGAGTATCACCTACATTCAATACCTTCTTCCTCCCCACTTCTGCCATGGTGCGTCCTGCATGCCTCTGTGCCCCTTGTCTTCCCTCAATCCGGCTTCTTCCCTTAAGTTCCCTAGGAGCTTAGAAGACTCTCGAGTAGTTCTAAGTATGTATTCAAGACTCTTCGAAACTCTCTCAAACATGAAACAAATGGGGGATACATGGAACGTAGAAGACCATTAGGAGACATTGGACACATCAAACAATAGAGTGTCACAGTAAGAAAGAGAAAGCCCTAAATATTCGAAATTTGTTATCCATACTAATTTTTTAATTTTTAAAATCTTATCTTGGATCTCACTTCTAGTGAAAAATTAATTATAGAATCTTCTAATGTGTGTCCAACTTGATTGTACACTATAATATATTTTGTGGTGTAACAGGTGGGAGAGCTGGCGGGAATTGCGGTAGGAGCTACTGTCATGCTCAACATACTCATAGCAGGGTAAGCTCAAAAAGTTTCACTTTCACCTACCATTTTCGACTGTTATTGCAAGCTCAAAAGTTAGACGCGTGTACATTAAAAAATATTTAGAGCACATTTGGTACATCATACTGGATTAGAGCAATATGATTAGGAAGAATAGTATTAAAAGATGGTATTAAGTGGATTAGAGGGAGGAATTATTTTAATATGGCGTTTGAAACTACTGTATTAGAAGATAATAAAACCAAAGAAAAACCAAAATTATTGAAATTTTTTTCCTTTGATAAGAATTTTATCAACAAAGGAGGTTAAGCACTTCAGAATAATTTAATCATGTTACTGATTGGAGCAAACACCATAAAATAATAAATAGAATTGTTATATTCCTTCTCCGATCTAATATTGCGTACCAAACATGTCCTTAAATCAATAATAAAAAACTAAACTCACATGTTTATAAAATCGAGGTTTGTTTAAATGATTTCATTTTTGCTATTCCTTCTGCTTTGTTGTTAGAAATATCCAATTGTCGTTCACATCATAACATTGAACAAAATTTTACGATTATTGTCAGACTACTACAACCCCTCATTTATGCGTGTATGAAAAACATAGACAGACTTATCCGGCGCAGTCAACCAGCATATATTAGAGGTTAAAAACAACATATAATATTAGAGGTTAAAAAGTTGGGGCTTACTTTACATTATTACTAATATATATATATATATATATACATATAATATTTCATGTAAGTCACTCAACATATAAATTAATTATATAGTTTTAATTATGTCATTATGTTTATTGAACTTGAAAAATAGTCTTTTATCATACAGGGAATCCACTGGAGCTTCAATGAATCCAGTGAGAACTTTAGGGCCAGCAATTGTTGCAAACAACTACAAAGACATATGGGTATATCTCACTGCACATATACTTGGTGCCTTGGCTGGGGCAATTGTTTATTCTGCAGTAAAGCTGCCTGATGAAGCTCCCCCTCAACACACAACTTTAGAAGATGTTCCATCCTCTTGAGATTGCGAGATTTAGGAATTTGGTACCAAACATGCATTGAGTGTTCCTTTTTAACGAATTTGGTACAAAATATCGTTTGGATTGAAATAAACAGTGTGATATGTATAAGTAATTTTGTGCATTAATTCATAACTTTAGTTTGACATGTTGGGTTTGCTGGATTTAGGGACTAATATCTAACGAAAATTTTTGTTTATATGTTGTTATATTGTTGTTCGATTTTCAGTTCCAACATATCAAACGTGCCAAAGTTGTTTTGTTTGGGACTGAAATAAATCAAAATCGATGTTTGTCTTTTAATACAAAGACCCCAACAATGTTTAGGAACAAAATCAACGTTTGGGATTGATTTTATGCATTGGTTAATTTTATTTTTTAGCTGGACATCAAAGAAGATAATATTATTCTATTGGCCCCACCTTATGTTTGAATTTTATTTAACTTGGATTCAATTAAACAATGAAAGATGTGTCTTTGGATGTTATATATTGGACGTAATTAAGAAAGGGAGAAATAATAAAGTTGTTATTTACCATATCTCTATATATCAAATACGTTAAAAGTATAAATCCAATAATAAGATAATCTTCTACAATATTTAAAATGGAAAGATTGAGAATAAACTTTTGAATACCAATTTTTCTCTTGTATATTTAGCTATTGGTCAAAAATACCCTTAATAGTTATTTATTTTATTTAATACTTTTGAAGACAGCCTGAGGCAATTCCAAACGCATACCTACGCGGCCCAGGCTTTATCTGGAATCAAGACAAGAATGCCATATCACTATATATTAAAAGAGGTAAGGTTAATGTTACACGTGTCGCAATTTCCCATCATCGTCAAAAATCCCCCTTAAAAAAAAAAAAACCCTCCAAATTTCCAGTAACGCCGTCATGCTTCTCCATTATCTCGCGTAACCACCCACTTCCCTTCCATTTTCTCACACAATTGACTTTATCCATACTGCTTCCATCATTCAACCACTGTTAATTCACAAGCACCGAATTACCGTGTCTGCAATGAGCAAAGAATGGAGTTTCTGGACCTTGGTATTAATTCTCCGTAACATGATATTTTGTAGGTTGCTTCAGTTAGTTTAGGGTGGGTTCTCTTGTATGGGTGGAGGATCCAGATGAAGCACAAGCAAATGGTGAAGATATTGAGGTCCTATGCATCAGGAAAAATGGTGTGTAATTTTTACATTCTTTTTAAGTTATTTTTAGTGGATTAAGTTTTCCTTGCTTAAATTGGAGGGCTTACAAATTTACTAAATTTAGCCTCTTTGTATAGTTTTGTCATCTTTTTTCTACAGATTGTTGCTAAGTCTTCTAGGTTAGCGATGAAAGTGGGGTTGGTAAAAGCGTAAGCTTATCTTGCATACATGGGGGGCCGAGCTGTGGCTGAGGGAAGGACGGTGGAACAACAAGTTCTTCAGGTATACTCAGTTGAATAAGCATAGACGAGAAGTACTGCTCATGATGGTAAACAGATAGCGGCACGGAGATACGGGCATATTTGGGAGTATGTGGGTAGAAAAGATGACTCTCCATTAGTGAAAACCCTGCTATAATTAAGAGGACATATTGTTGTTATTGGGGAAAACTGTGAGACTGGACACGGGGATGTGACTCCGTGCGCGCGCACGGAGGCACGAGAATGTGTCTCTGTGCGCGCACACGGAGATGTGTTGTGTCTCCGTG